>OZ034739.1:9884816-9982316 GCA_964027065.1 Pocillopora grandis | reverse complement strand
ACGGCGGCGAAGGAAATCTCAGTAGTTTAATATTTTAGCGTGAAAAGGCTTGGGTGTTGTGATCTGGTTCTCAAGTAAGAAAAAATCACTATCGGCAATGGTTCTACCACCTTTTGAACAACAAGATAACATTGAAACGGTGGTAAAAAAGCAGCAAGTTTCCAAGTCTGAACGAAAGATGGGTAAGCTGAGTTTCATTCAAATATCATGACATTTGGGATGTAATTTCGACACCAAAGAAATAGATTTACATGGTTATACACGCAGAGGATTCTGTTGTGTTCACGTGAAGGCCATTTCAGCTATTCCTGCCACTTTTAAGTTGTAGGAAATAAAAATATGCATACTTGTTTCGTATTGAAGCCTTGTGAAATCACAAATATGATTAATTTCTTCTTTGTTTTAGGTGGTCATTATCCATTATTATTTGGAGGTCGATACTGATGAGAAAGAAAAACTGTTTACGGTTATTTCTTCTCTCGAACATTTTACTATTTAGTTACCAAATAATCTTGATACTGAAGATCATTGCATCCTGTTATGAAAAATTTACTCCTGATTGCTTTGTCAAATTGAATATATGATGTAATATAGCTTGTGATTTGTGGGTTTTTCACAAGTAAACTAGAACTACCTGAAGAGGGTAATGATGTACTTAATGCAGAGCATTTTGGTACAAAGGCTGCTTTGCTCTAATCTACCTGAAGGTGCTTTTTATATGCTAGTAACACTTGCACAGCCCAGTTGAAATGTTTTTGAGTAGTAGACAAATTGGCTGTAGTAATTATAGGCTGCAGAGGCCAAACCTCTTCCTGAAAGGCAGTCTGAAAAGTGTGAAGTCAGCAAAAGGTACCTCATTGTAGGCGGTCAAATTGCAGGCTGCCAGCCCATTTTGAGTGAGCAGTAAAACTCAAGATTGGCTAATTTAGCTAATTTTATTGAGAACCAAATCCCCGGCTACCGGCACATTTTGACTGGGCTAGTTATTATTTAGCTACTAAGTAATCTTATTATTAAAGATTACTGCATTCCTTTCTAATAATTTTCTGCTGATTGTATGCTGTAGATAGCTTATGATTTGTGTGATTTTCACAAGTAAATTAGAAATACCTGAAGATGGTAATGATGTACTAGATGATGTACTTGATGCGAAGCAATTTTGGTACAAAGTGTATGCCTTGTCCGTAGGTGATTTAAATATGCAAATAAGACTTGTAATTCAAATAATATACGTCAGCTGGAATATGAATATTCAAAGAAAAATAATATTTAACTATACCAAGTTTCGGTTTTATGTCCAAATTAAGCACTTCACTCACGTCATTTCATCAAAATGGCGACTGTGCAAGTGCTTACGAAGTCTGCATCAAATTTTGTTATTTTCCTGGTCTATCTGTTGTGTTTATCCGACTCATACACTCTAAATAACATCCCAAATACTGCACAATCCGGTAGTGGGCTTTGTCTGGATTTTTTGACTGGAAATTACCGTCTGTAGACAAATTTGGTTCTTGAAAATGTTCGTTATACAATTAAGAAGCTGTTTGCAACGACATCATTTAACCGCAGCCGCCTACTATTTTATGACAACTCGTGCTGCTCCTTCAATTTACCAAGGCTAAAATTAGTGGGCTTAATCCATCCAAATCCTGGTCCTACCACAGAAGAAACGATCAATATTAACAACTCGTGTCAAAACCGTAAACCACAGCTAAATGTCAATTGCCTTTATATGAACGCTCGAAGCATTGTCAACAAGGTCGACGAGCTACAAGTCCTCGCTACAAACATGGTGTGTTGGCTATTACCGAGACATGGCTAACACTGGTCGTCAACATCTGCAAGATATTGCCCAATATGAACTTCACTATTCATAGAAGAGACAAATTTGAGCATAACAACAAACGTAGAGGAGGCGTCCTGTTAGCAGTTCGTAATACAGTGCCATGTGTTAGAAGGCCTGACCTCGAAACCTCAGCTGAAATTGTGGTTTGCGAGCTTCGTCCATCGTGCAAGAAAAAGATATTAATGGCAGTTGTCTACCTCCCTCCTTCTTCTGATTATCTCTATTTGAAAGAATTTATGAAATAAAGCCTCCAGGGCTAAATTTGATCAACTTTTGATTGTTGGTGATTTCAACTTACCAGACGTCGACTGGGCTACCGTAACTGCCTCTATCGATTGTCAGATGTACACCCTCTTTATTAAGGCAATTAAGGATCATTTTCTTTGGCAAGTTATAGATTTCCCAACCAGGAATGATCATATCTTGGATTTACTGCTCACAAATATTCCAGACAAGATTTCAAATGTTAAAGGATCTCAGGATATTTTGAACTTAGATCACCAACTAATTGAATTTTCCTTGGACCTTCGAATCAAAAGCCAACCACATATTAAACGACGACTATATAATTTTAAGAAAGCTGACTGGAACGGCCTCAAACATTCACTCAGTTTGATCAACTGGGACCTGTGTTTTGAGGAAAACTGTTAACCAGCACATTCCAACGAGCAAACCTCGAAATGTAAATAAGCACCCATGGATTGACTACGAACTTCTGAATCTAATTAAAGTAAAGAACAAATTGAGAAAAGTGGTTATCAAACGTGGAAGTACTCTAGACCACGACCGGTTTAGACAAGCAAGACGCGAGGTTAAAGCAATGATTAAGATGAAGAAAACGCAATATGCAGCTAAACTGAAGGATTCGCTTCTTACCAATACCAGACGCTTCTGGTCTTTAGTTAAATCTATGACCAAACAAAACCGGTCACCTGGTTTCTTGAGGGATGGTGAACGCTTTGTCACGAACAACAAAGAGAAAGCAGACTTACTTAACAACTTTTTTCAATCATTATTCAGTCCTAACGATGGTACTTCTGGATCTTTCCAAGGGCCATCTGCTATGCCGGTTCATCATTTATGCGAAATCCGCCTTACAATTTCAGAGGTAATTAAAGCTCTGGCAGACATTTATGTAAACAAACCACATGGCCCCAACAACATTCCTGGTAGATTGCTGAAGGAAACTGCCCCTGAAATTGCCTCTCCCGTCTGCCGTTTGTTTAACCTATCGTTGTCTCTCGGTAAGTTTCCCGATCAGTGGAAATTATCTAATGTATGTCCTGTCTACAAATCTGATGATCCCACATTACCCAAAAACTACCGCCCAATTTCATTACTGTGCATTATATCTAAATGCCTAGAAAGATGTGTCTTTAACCACTGCTATACCCTCATCTCGCCACAACTCTACCATCTGCAGCATGGTTTTCTTAGAGGAAGGTCCACTGTTACTCAGCTCCTCCAGATCTATCACGAAGTGATTCAAGCCCTAGCCAAAGGCAAGGAGATTGACATAGCTTATTTGGACTTCGCTAAAGCATTCGCCAAAAGTCCCTCATTGTGCCTTGCTGAATAAGCTATCTCGATTCGGAATACCTGGGCAGCAAATAAACTGGTTTCAGAGCTATTTTCTGATAGATATCAACGAGTAGCACTACAAGGCACCTATTCCGACTCGTTACAAGTCTTGTCCGGTGTTCCGCAAGGCTCAATATTGGGCCCTCTGCTTTTCCTTGTCTATATAGACGACATTCCTCGATGTATTAAACATGACTCTAAAGTTGCCATATCTACAGACGATTCTAAGCTGTTTAAGATAATTGAAAAACCATCGGATAAATTTTCATTTCAATAAGACCTAACGCAGCTCTCAATCTGGAGTGATACCTGGGAAATGTGTCTCAGCATACCCAAATGTAAGGCCTTGAATATCTCTAGGAAGAAAACTCCCACAAAACGGGAATACCACCTTAACGGGTCCCCACTGGCAACAGCTAGCGAAATTAAAGGTTTGGGCATAACTGTTACCAATACTCTCCAATGGTCTCAACATATAAAGCTGATTTCCTCTAAAGCAAACAGAACGCTTGGCCTTATTCGTAGGGTCTGTAGAGATATCAATGATCCTGACATCAAGAAACTTTTATACTACTCAATTGTTCGACCACAGCTAGAGTACGCTTGTGAACTATGGTCACCTTACATGTCAAAGGACAAACTATTGTTAGAAAACGTTCAGCGCAGGGCCACAAAGTTTATCTTGAATTATCCAAGGGATATGTCCTACAGGCATCGGCTGCTTAAACTTTCTCTATTACCACTGGAATATAGAAGGGAAATGAAAGACTTGGTACTCATCTATAACGCTAGAGCAGGCTACATTGATCTGGGTCACCACGAGTTTTTCCTTCAAACTGTAGTTCGGCAGAAAACGCATAATTCGAGTGAATTAAATTATCAAATACCACACACAAAATAAAATTACTTAAAACATTCGTTTTATTACAGGTCTATCAATCTTTGGAACGAATTATCAAGGGACATTAAAAGCGTGGACCCATTTCATACTTTTAAAAGGAGGCTTTTAGATTTTTACGATGAAAAAACCGTTTCTTATAATCTTCCAAGTCGTGAGGGTGTAAGTTAATGAACCTATTCTTAAATTGACTTGGTTGTAAATAATATCATATGATAATTATTGCTAGTTTATTACAACTTTCACGATTATAATTATTACTATTATTTTGTTAATATTTATTGGGGTTGAATATCAATTAGGACATCGTCCTGTTTTCTTCTCCAGTTGCCGATACTATTCTGTACGTGTAACAAATTTCAATAAAGTAAAGTAAAGTAAAGCACTTAATCGAAGATCACTGCACTGATCAGGCCCAGAAGGCCGAAAAAGTACTGTCTGCTGTTAGTTTAATTTTTGTCATTTCTATTTATTTATTTTATTTATCAATGTTACATTGAGTTATAATTCATTGATCTGTTCAATAGTGCAGGTTCGCTCCTATAACCTAATCTCACACATATGTATAAGCCCAGTTGGTTGTAAATAATATCATATGATAATTATTGCTAGTTTTAGGGTTATGGTTAGGGTTTGGGGTTAGGGTTTGTGGTAAGGGTTAGGGTTTTAGCCCCTCGAAAATTATTTTGAATAAGATCCAGACACTTTTGTCACTTAAATAACCACTTGAAAATTTTGACTGGTTCGATCATTTGAAGTGGTTGGATTAATTTTGATTGGTGTAAAAGTTTTTACTGGTTGGATGATTAATTTTTTTCAGTTGAACCATTTTAATTGCTTGGTATTTTTAGCTAGTTGTACCATTTTTACCAGTTCGATCACTTTAATTAGTTGAACCATTTTAAGTGGTTAGATCACTCCAATCAGTTGGATCATTTTAACCGTTAGGCTGGGCCATTTGAGCGGTTGTATCATTTTAACCAGATAAATTAGTTCATCTGGTTGGATGATTTGAACTAGTTGGACCATTTTAATCAGCTGGATCATTTTAACTAGTTGGATCTCTTTACATTGTTGGACCATTTTAATTTGTTGGATCATTTTAAGCAGATAATTCACTTTAACTGGATGGATCATTTTAAGCAATTGGATCATTTTGAGTGGGGTATTCCTTTTTACTGATTGGAGGATTTTAATTGATTGGATCCATATAACTGGTTGGACCATTTTAATCAGTTGAATTATTATGCCTAGAGGAATAATTTTCACTGCTTGACTCACTTTTTAAGTTACATCATTTTCAGTGGTCCCACTGGCTAGTTTAGATGGTTGTAAGAGTAAGACCATTTCCACAAGTTTGACCAGTAAGTAGTAAGACCATTTTTACTGGTTACACGTTTTATCTAGTTAGACCATTTCAACTGGTTGGACCATTTAAACCAGTTTGTTCATTGCAGATATTGGCATCATTTTAACAAGTTGGATCATGTTAACCAGTTGCACCATTTTACTAAGTGAGATCGTTTCTTCCAATTGGATCATGTCACGTAATTAAAATCTTTTCACCGTTTAAACCATGTTATCTTGTTTTAACTGGTTGGACCATTTTAACCAGTTGCATCATTTTGACGGGAGTGATAATTTCCATTCTTAACCCTAGCCCTAACCCTAACCCTAACCCGTGGTTAGGGTTAAGGTTAGGATAGTTTGCAGCTAGAGTTAGAGTTAGGGCTTGGGTTAGGGTGGGATTATGATGACGCTAAAAAAAAATTTGTAGTGAAAAAATTTTGCAAAAATCATACATTTCCGCCGTATTTTGGAGTTTATAGACAGATTTCGTCGCGATCTTGTGAAAACATGTAGTTTCAGCTAGTTTGCAGCATTTTGGCAGTTATCTTGGCAAAAAATGGATAAATCAGCGCAATTTAATTTTTTTTTTCGGTTTTTAAGGTTTTTTCGCCCAAAGTTTACTGCGAACATTGTGTTAGCTGGATTCCAGCGTTTTTTCGCAGATTTTATTACTGTTTTGCTGAAAACATTCCGTTTAAGCTTGTTCGCATCGTTTTTGGTCGTGAAATACGCTAATTTTTGCACAAAAAAAAACCAAAAACGTGTTTTTCAGCCCAAATTGACTCAAAGGATACACAAGAATATTTGCTTAATGCCTAATTTTTTTATTGTCCTAACTCATGAAGTTGATTTTGGCATTTCAAACAAAAACTCTGCTAGAGCATTAACTAAATGACATACCATGCACTTACTTAGAAGCAAGAACACTTTGTTTAAATTCAGAAAAATACCTTTTTATTTCATTTAAGGATTGCTGGATATAACCTGTACAACCAAGATGAATTTACATTCATTATTTGTCATAACTTACACTAAATTAGAAATTCAAGTAATGAAATGAGGGTACTAGCCCTTTAATAGTGTTCAAAATTTCCATGTGCAGGGGTACTTGTGGCTACTGGAGAAGAATCAGTCTTTAACCCTTTACCCCCGTAAGGGAGATAGTAAGCATGGGTATCCTCTTCCCTAGGGACAACTAGCTCAAAAGTGAGTGATCTCAAGGGCCCTTCGAAAAAGTTTTCTACAGCAATAACTAAGCTCTACAGAAGAACACAATGGAGACAAAAGTTGTAAGAGAATCAATGAATTCTTTTATTCTTGGTCCTTCCCAGGCCAACCTATTGTACAAATCTCATGACATCTGTCCCAGTTTTATCAGTCAATTTTTCAAGCTTCAAGCTTTTCCTGCAATTATGTGCTTGTTCTTGAAGCTGAATATGAACAAGGTTCCTGTAAATTAAGTTTACATAACAACCTAACAATTTGTGAAAATCACACAAATCTCAAGCTATATCCAGGGTTATGCTCTTAATAAAATAAACTTTTAAAGCAAATTGGGATTTTCCCCCAGTTCTTATTATTTTTTTTGTTACTTTTAAATACATTTGCATAGATAACACTCCCCTGATACTTCCCAAAACTTTTAGAACAGATGCAAACTCTTAAAAATGATCAAGCTTTACCTTATTATTAAAAATTTTTACATCTTGGATTGCCAAGCTATCACAGAGGTTTTTTTGGTACTTTGACCTGTTTAACACCTAAAAAGAAGTGCACATATATAACACACACAATCAACCAGGTCAAAATGTGCTGCAGCCAACAATTTGGCCACCTACAATGAAATAGCTGCCAACTTCACACATGTCAGACTTCTATTCAGGACAAGATTTGGCCTCTGCTGCCTATTACTATTGCCAGATTGTACATACATACATGTAGGATTAGGTTACATGAGCAAACCTGCACTATTGAAAGAGATCAATAATAACTCAATGAAACATTGATAAATAAAATGAACAAATAGAAATGACAAAAATTAAACTAACAGCAAACAACATTCTTTCGGCCTTCTGGGCCTGATCAGTGCAGTGATCTTTGATTACGTGCTTAATTTGGACATAAAACCAAAACTTGGTATAGTTAAATATTCTTATTTTTCTTTTAACATTCCTATTCCAGCTGATGTATATTATTTGAATTACAAGTCTTATTAGCATGTTAAAATCACCTACAGACAAGGCATACACTTTGTGCCAAAATTGCTTTGCATCGAGTATATTATCTAGTACATCATTACCATCTTCAGGTATTTCTAATTTACTTGTGAAAACCACACAAATCATAAGCTATATACAGAATACAATCAGCAGCAAATTATTAAAAAGGAATGTAGTAATCTTCAATAATAAGATTACTTCGTAGCTAAATAACAAATAGCCCAGTCAAAATGTGCCGGTAAACAGGTATTTGGTCGTCTACAACAAAATATCTGTTAGGTGTCTAGTCTGGACGAGGTTTGGCCTCTACCTCCTTTTACTTTAGCCAGCTTGCCTCCTTCTCAAAAACATTTTGACTAGGCTGAAAAAAATGTTTGAGAGAAAAATGGCCATAACAAGCCAACTTACTGCAAAACAAGAAACATAAAAGTAACACTTCAAACTAATGCAGAATATAAGCCTTGCAGGATTTGGCTTTAAATAAAATTAGTTATAATAGCCAATCTTCAGGTTAACTACTTACTCAAAATGGGCTGCAGCCTGCAATTTGGCCGCCTACAATGAAGTACCTTCTGCTGACTTCACACCTTTCAGACTGCTTTTCAGGAAGAGGTTTGGCCTCTGCTGCCTATAATTACTACTGCCCACTTGTCTACTACTAAAAAACATTTTGACTGGGCTGTGCAAGTGTTACTAGCATATAAAAAGCACCTTCAGGTAGATTAGAGCAAAGCAGACTTTATACCAGAACACTTTGCATTAAGTACATCATTACACTCTTCAGGTATTTCTAGTTTACATGTGAAAATCCCACAAATCACAAGCTGTATTACATCATACATATTGACAAAGCAATCAGTGGTTAATTTTTTCATAACAGGATGCAATGATCTTCAGTATTGAGATTATTTGGTACCTAAATAGTAAAATTTTCGAGAGAGGAAATAACCATAAACATTTTTTCTTTCTCATCAGCATCGACTTCCAAAAATAACAGATAAAACAAAGAAGAAATAAATCATATTTGTGATTTCACAAGGCTTCAATATGAAACAAGTATGCATATTTTTATTTCCTACACCTTACAAGTGGCAGGAATAGCTGAAATGCCTTCACGTGAACACAACTGAATCCTCTGCCTGTATAGCCATGTAAATCTATTTATTTGGTGTCAAAATTACATCCCAAATTTCATGATATTTGAATGAAACTCAGCTTACCCATCTTTCGGTTAGACTTCGAAACTTGCTGCTTCTTTACCACCGTTTCAATCTTTTCTTGTTGTTCAAAAGGTGGTAGAACCATTGCCGATAGTGATTTTTTTTACTTGAGAACCAGATCACAACACCCAAGCCTTTTCACGCTAAAATATTAAACTACTGAGATCTCCTTTGCCACCGTACGCCGCCATTTTAGGGAGTTACTACATCACGGGTGACGAGCGGGGGAGGAAGAATTGACCGAAATATGAGTGGTCAGCGGGGAAACAAATTTAATACTTCATATAGAGACATATCAGTTGTAGTTGCAGAAAACAATAGTGATGAAAAGCCGAAATGTTAACAGTTTACTTCGCTCAATAAGATGTGAAGCAATTTTTCAAAAGTGTTGATGGCACTTATATCTTTCACTGCTGTATTAAACAATGGAGGTATCGGGAAAGGCATCGGTGGCATTCGGAAAAGCACTAAGATTAAGCACTAATTATATTTACGTTTTGTAACTTGCCAAAAACAATCATGTTGTAAAGCCAAAATATTACCAGGTTATACTTCGCTAATTCAAAAGTTAAGCAATTTTCCAAACGCTTTGACTGGAACAATATTTTTACTGCTATATTAACCAACGGAGGCATCGGGAAAGGCATTGCTGACACTGGGAAAGGCATCAAGAAGAATGATATTTACAATATGTAGCTTGTTGTATTACGAAAAAAAGTATCTTAACTTGTTTAAGGCGTTAATCACAGTCGGTTTGCTTTTCACTCAACCTTTGCAATCTCAACTTTCGATTCCTGAAAAATGAAAAGCTAAGCATCGCTAAAAAAATTTTGTTCTAGATTTTTATATTTTTAGAGTCATTATTAAGTTTGTATCCACAGCCTTTAGATACGAAATTTTAAATTTCCATCAGTTGTAGTTGTTTTAGTGTTTATTATATATATTCAATCGCCTCATTTCACATGAAAAAGACATGTAGGAAAACACTGAGCTTTGAGAAACAGCCAAGTTAAGGCTAATGTGTTTACCATGCTTAAATAATTATAATCAGGGCCACTCGTTTAGGAGACCTAAACGAGGAGAAGTGTTTTTTTCCTATTTTATTTAACAAATGAACTGTCCCCACCACGTCTCTGTGAAAGGTATATCCAGACAACCTGAATGGAAAAACTGACCACAGCTATAATGCACCAAATTTTCTCAAAAAAAATTTAAAACTAAATGGGTGAGCAGCACTCTGCGAACAGTAGTTGTAAAATTTCTTTATTCTCCGATGCGTTTCGTTTAACTGCCGTAGACTTCTTCGGAGAGTTTTACAATTTAACACTAAACACCTATATATATAAGCCATAGTTAGTGGCTATACGGGAGCCAATGACCATAAAGGCTTGGCCAGACCTACAAATACGAACATGTGAAGTTGCGGAAAATTTGAACATTTTTTGGAGCAAGGTGGGAGAATTCATTTGGGGACCACGGTTTTGGTTTTCTTTTTTCATCACACAGCAAGTTACAAAACGTAAATATAATCCTTCTTAGTGTCTTTCCGGATGCCACCAATGCCTTTTGCGATACCTCTATTGTTTATTACAGCAGTAAAAGATATAAGTGCCTTAGATAAGGCTTGCAAAGAGTGTTAGCAGCTTGCCAACTGGGGTCCCCACATTTGTTACAATCTGACTGCCTGGATGTCTTAAAGTGTAGAAATATTCATCATTAATTAATGGCACAGAAATGTGCGAAAAAAATTATTTGTTGAAGTTTACTTGTATGTGCATGTGATATTTGCATCACCAGAAAAGTTTCTATATTCACCAACCCAAACCCAAAGTATAACCTTATAGTGCTTTAATTAGAGCCTCTTAAATAACATTTTAAAGAATTAAAACAAACAAAATGAATGTACACTTTGCTTTGAATCTTGGATACTTTCTGGATGTGCTTTTCTACCCTTTAATTGAGGCTACAAAGATGTCTCCATAGTAACATTCCCGTTTTCTTTTAAATTAAAAAAAAAAAAACACGAGATAAAGTTATTAAAATGCAATGTCTAGAACTAACAGACTCTTCCACAACATAATTTATATAAAAGTTAAAAATACCACACATCACCAAATGTACATGCTTAAATGTGAGGCCATAAGAGTCTAGCAACCAGCCTCTTACCAACTATTAAAACAGTTGCAGCATCAAAATCAAACGGACACCTAAGACCTCTGAATAAGCTGAACACAAACAACAGACAAGCCACACTCAAATACAGTATTTTACAAGCCAGGATATTCTATGGTCATAAAGATTACAAGCAACCTAATTAAATTTTTAATCATCTTCTTAAACAAGAAAATTGTACATCACATAGAGAGAACTGAAACCATAAACATATGAGTTTATAGTACTTTATAGATCTCCTTCATTAAGTTAGCTAAAATTAATTAAAAAAAACATTGTCACTGTGATACAAATAAAGGAACACAGTCTTTATATGCAACACATTTGATGCACATACGCACCCTTTCATAAGCCTTGTGGTCCTCTTGTACGCTCCCACCACGCCTCAACCCGGGAAAAGTAACAAATTTCAGGGGCATGGTTGCGGTCCTTGTTACCACTCGGGCTTTCCAAAGGAAACGCCCGAGTTGAAATTCCAGCTTTTTTCCTTTCGTTCGGTCGCAAATTGCAGTCAAATCCTCATCACGCATGCGCAGCTGTTTGACTCTGACGCATGCGCGACGCTTTGAGTAATGAGCATATAGCATGGTGTAATGGCGGACGATGAGAAGCTTTCGCGGTGCAAAATCAGCCCAGACACTGTGTATAATACGCTCAAAACGCATAAAAAATATGCACACATCGTTCTCGGTAGACCCACAGTAAGATATATCGAGCGTTTTCGGAACAGGTCGGTCCCCGAACCTTATGAGAGATCTCTTTATGAGCGAACATTTATGAGTGAACCTTTCAACGAGGAACATGCTATATCAACTGAGCTATCTAATGTTAGTCGAGAGAAGGATACACGCAAGTCTCATCGTGTATGTAGACCTGATCGTGAACCAAGCAGAATACCTATACGAAATTTGAAAAGTTTTGGAAACAAGAGCAGAAAGGTTAGAATATTTGCTTATGCACGTATTCTCTCATCTGTCAGGTATCATGTAAAAAAAACTATTAAATAAAAGGACGTTTAACTGTCGTGAAAGAATTCGTCAAAGTATAAGAAGGGTAAGATATCATGCCAGTTGATATTTAACATTGTTTTCTTTTAACAAACTGATTTGTTCGT
Source organism: Pocillopora grandis (assembly GCA_964027065.1). Taxonomy (NCBI): domain Eukaryota; kingdom Metazoa; phylum Cnidaria; class Anthozoa; order Scleractinia; family Pocilloporidae; genus Pocillopora; species Pocillopora grandis. The sequence continues at coordinate 9,969,916 of OZ034739.1, read as the reverse complement.
GCAAGAATGAGACTCGTGTGGCAAATTGTTGCAACTAGAAATTAAGCGGAGACATGGCCCTTCAACATATGTTGACCCTAACAAAACAATAGTAGCTGCATGTAGTCAAGGTAACGAATTAGTTTTTGGACAGAATGCAGGACAATAATGTGTTGCAATGAGTTTGTGTTCTTTGATTTACGATAACACACAAACCAACGCTCAAAACAGTCTACGATTATAAAAAAGTAGATCTAGACTCATTAAGAACGGACTTTGCTGCAGCCCCATGGAGTATCTGCAATGTCTTTGACAATCTGGACGATGCTACTTGGGCTTGGGAGTATTTATACAAGGACATTATGAAATCTCACCTTCATGCTCGACGAGTAAAGATAAGAAGAGGGGGCCTACCCTGGATGAACTCTTCCATACGTAAAGAGCTGAACAAACGCTACAAATTACTCCTTAAAGCACAGAAAACACCGAAGGGCTCACAAGCCTGGATAGATTACAAGAAGGCAAGAAATAAATGCACCAAACTCCTTAGATTAGCGGAATCAAGTTATTGGCTAACAAAATTTAATGAGACAACCTCTGCTCGAGATTTTTGGAAGACAGTAAGATCTTTCGAGGGAAAACAAACAGCTACAAATATCGGACCGATTAAAGATAGTTCCGGAGTTATTCACGCAGACGATTCATCAAAGGCCAACACTTTAAATTCCTTTTTTGTCAATGTTGGAAAATCCCTCTCGAAATCAACACAAGATTCTTCAGTAAACTCTCCTTGTCAGTCCGCAAGAAAAAAACAGTGCCTCTCTTTATAACATAGCCCTTAACAGAGATCTTTTAAAATCTTCTCTAAGGTGTTTGAAACCTGGCAAGGCGAGTGGACCTGATGACATATCCAGCAAAGAGCTGTACCTTATTGGAGACGCATTTTTGGATTGCTTTATGCCACTGGCTCAAAGAAGTATTTTGGAATGCAAACTCCCCAGCCAGTGGAAACAGGCACAGGTAAAATGTCTTCACAAGAAGGGGAATACTCTCGACTGTGAAAACTACAGGCCTATTTCCCTTCTCAGCATTCCGGGCAAGCTATTGGAGAATGTTGTAAGCCAACAACTTGATAACTTCTTATATAGCAACAATCTGATCTCCTTAAATCAATGGGGCTTCAGAAAAGGAAGCTCACCCGAGCTGCTCTTACTTTCCGTTACAGAACGATGGCGTTTAGCCTTGGATGAAAGCAATATTATTGGCGTAGTCTTTATTGATTTTCGGAAAGCGTTCGATTGCGTCAACCACACAGTTCTTATGGATAAATTACACTCTATAGGTATTAGTGGCTCTTTTTACGATTGGCTCTTAAATTATCTTGATAATCGTAAACAATTTGTCACCGTAAATGGTTCAAACTCAGAATTGTTGGAAATAGATACGGGTGTACCCCAAGGGTCTTTACTTGGTCCTAGACTTTACAGCATTTACTCAAATGATCTGCCCGGAGCCACAACGAACGCTTCCGTTGAAATGTTTGCAGATGATACTACTGTTTTTTGCATTGGAAATACTGTTGATGAAGTTTTATTTAAGATACAGAAAGCGATCGTTGACTTAAACAAATGGGCTAAGGATAACTTCATGACTATTCATCCCGCAAAAAGTGAACTAATGTTGTTATCAAAATCAAGATTCATCGGACCCCTACAGAAAATTTGTTTAGGGCAAAATGAGTTGTCATTTGTTTCCAAAGCTACATGTTTAGGGATTCTTATCGATAATAAACTCTCTTGGTCGCCACATATAAAATCTTTGAGCAAACGTTTTTCGGCAAGAGTGAAGAAACTCAAACACCTAAAAGGACTCGACAATCGCCTCTTAGAGTCAATTTATTTCAAAGGTATCATTCCAAGTATTGCGTATTCTATTGCATTATGGGGATCTTCTAAGTCACTTCAGACACTGGAAGACATTCACATTGGAGCCGCGAGATTTATTTTTAACCTAAAGGAATCTACCCCCAATACTGAAGTTCTGGCAGCGACAAAATGGAAGTCCTTATCATATTTCTATAAAAAGAGGATTGCCACTATATCCTATCAGGCATTTTACAATAGAGCTCCGGCTGCTATAAGCTCTTTGTTTACTAAACACTCTCCGTTGAGAAATCTAAGGGACAATCTGAAGCTATTCGTGCAACGCCCTAAAAGTGACTTCCGTCGATCTTCTTTTTCTCACCATGCGTCTGTTCTATGGAACAACTTACCCGTGTACTTGAAGAGCAAACCGAACATTGTTTCTTTCAAATCTGCTCTCAAAGCAAAATCCGACATTTTAGATAAAATAACATTTAATGGTTTACAGGGACTAAATAAAGACGTTGTAAATTACATATATTAAAGCTATTTTACTACTTTTATTTATTTTATTACTTTTTATTACTACTGTAAATCAACTGTATATTATCTTACTAGGTCTTACATCCTTTCTTACTTACCACAATTTCGCAACTTGTTATTGTTATTATTTAAATTTTGTAGACACTCTTTAGTTTTGTAGGTCCACATCAGCTTTTTAGCTGCCATTTATCGACCTACGTGACAAATAAAGTATGTATGTATGTATGTATGTATGTACAAGAGATCAGCTCTGCAAACGATCTTGTACAAAAAAACGGATATTGGAAATCAGCTTTATTCAAGCTTGCCACAATTAGCCAGACAGACATGTTTAATGCAGTCAGAATTTGATACTGATTATCAACTGGAATACAGTGAAAGCTACTCTGTTACTGTTCACTAAGAAACTGCTATAGAGGGATATTAGTACTGTACCTCTGTACAAAGAGCCTTTGAGTTACTCATATCTGAAAGCTACAGTAATTTCATATGAACAGTAGGGTATATTGCTGTTGCAACTTATTACAATAGTAATATGGGGTTCCAAATATTTGATTCTTGTGCTAGAGATTTGTATTGTTCTCATTGGATGACAATTACTACTATTATACCCTTGAAATATTATCATTGTAATTAGTAGATATGAAGTTATACGGAAAAAAATATTAAAATTATTATAATCTTACAGTATGTCTTTTTCCTCACTGCATATTTGAGAATTTGCATTTACTGTAGTTAGTAGACTATGAATTTTCTGCACATTATCAACTGCTACAAACTAAAGAGTCATTTTTCATTCAAGGGCAGATGAAAATAATAGTTTTTATTAGAGTGATTTCAATAAGCCTGGGTACTGCTCATGAATTACATTAATGTGATTACATGCTGAATGCTTTGTGACCTTTTGTTTCTTTGCATCATTTAGAGTGATATTCATTTGCCCATGAAATAAAGAAATGACTATTTAGTTTGTATTAATTGATAAAGAACAAAAGAAAACAAAAAAAAATTAACATTACACCGCTGACTATAAATTACCCTTTTCGTCCAGAGAGAATGAAAATTACTCTAAACACTTACAGTTAATTAGTACTCACAAGGTTTAGGGAAACCAATCTAACCAAGAAACCAAAATGTATCAACTAAAGTTACTAACCCATTAACTCTACATGGGAACAAACAAATTGGGAGGTAATAGTACAAAATATGCTAAAGTTTATTTCACACATTCATGAGAACCATTCTAACACCCCATAAAATTAATAGTTCATCTGGTAACAAACTTTGTCAGTGACTTTTTGTTTTCTTTTGGTTAAGAGTCATTACCCTAGCACTTATATATAATTTGCCCTTTATTACACTTAATTTTACTTTTTGGCATTCCATTTAGTCTTACACTACATTAGAATCACTTTTTTGTGAATATCTACTTTTTACGTGGTTGTGTACCTCTAGCTGGTAGGATCTTACAGGCTGTAGGTATCTTAGAAATTTACTACAAGCTAGAGGTACTTCGTGCTTTTAAGATGAATTTAGCTCCTCTCATTTACTTTTTGATTTATGGAAAATAGAGCCTTTCTACATTCCATGTTAGTCTTATACAGCTGTGGAGTCACTCCATAGGTATATTTTCATGATTTGGAGTCCTGTTCATCTGGCTAGTAGGATCTTGGATTACTCAGAAAACACCACCAGCTAGAGGGGCAGCTTATGTATGTGAAGTAAGCTTGAAATCATTAAAATTGTTATGTTTTTAGTGAATCTCTGGTAAACAAATTAAACTAGTATGATTTGTATTTTCTTCGGTTGAGGATTTATTTCAATACAAATAAAACCAATTTTAGGTGAATTTGACTTGAAATTTATTTTAGACTTGAACATGTCAACCAGATTTACCGAAGTTTGTCATGTAATACTCTGCATAAGTACGAGTGGAATTTCTTAGGAAGGAACAGTCTCCTTTTTTCAAGATATTTGTGTTTGATTAGAAGTATATTTGAGAAGGCCAACCATTGTCTGAAATACTAAAATCAAGTCATCTTTAGGTAGTCATAGGATAACATGATTTCAATTCACCAAATTGACATTTTACTCTTGCATTTTCAGTGATATTTAACAGCATGTATGACTGTATGATAACCGTAAGGCAAGTGATTCTTGAAAATATTAAGAGAGGATGTCAGCATCCATCGAACAAATTTGAAATATTGTGGCAAGTCGCCAAAAGTTCGTTTTCTCCCCTACTTTCGTATTTTGTGGCCCAATATGTCCTAATAATTGTGGTGTAGTTTTTTTGTTAAAATATATTTCAGTTTTCGAGAAATGATTTTTTTCGATCGACCGCTCAAATATGGAAATATTCACCTTGAATATTACCCAAGTTAGAGTAAAATAGAGTAAATAGAGTGTCGCGTACCCAAGTGTTGGGATTACGTTGAGTGTCAACCACATATACACATTCGTCTCATTCCAGTTTTTATTGAGTACAACGTGTTACAATGCGGTGAAAACTAAAAGGAAATTTATGATTGCGTAATCAGAAATGATTCTATGGAAATTACAAATGAATGTAACGATAAAAAAGGCGATTAAATGTACGAAGGAAACTCACGTTTGATCCTGCGTAAAAAGGGTAAAAGAAACTCCGTGGGTAAGTGACTCCAGTTACTCCGAAAACTCCAATAACTCCGATAGAAAACTCTAGATGGATATACTCCGACAACTTACTCCGACACTCCGATATGTGATACTACAGAGATTATGTAAGCAACAGGCTTTAAACATGATAGGCGGCTAATAGCACGATCAAATACGCTCTGATAAATGATTAAAAGAATGAACAATGAAACGATAATAGAATTTAAACGATAGTAAATAATCACACAAAACAAAACAGTTCAGTTCATTTCAGTTCAGTTCGCTTGCTGAACGTTCGTCACACTCCTCGCCCAAGGATTACGAGGTTAATCCTTGCTACTTGGTACACATGGTCTATGCTGGGCTAGGATCTGCATCGTCTGTTCCGTTGTTTGGCAGCAACAGGATGAGTTCTTTTATGGGCCGTAAGTAGACCTTCTTTTCTCCGTCTCTGGCGATTTCAACGTTGGCTTTCCTGACTCTCCCGTCCTCACTCTCTATCGCTTCCGTTACTCGTCCTAGTGGCCAGTCGTTGCGGCGTTGGGCGTCGTCTCGCAAGAGAACGATGTCTCCTACGCGTAGATCTCTCCGAGTCGCCGTCCACTTTGGTCTGCGCTGTAAACTCTGCAAGTACTCGCGACGCCACCTTGTCCAAAATTGGTCGGCAAGGTACTGTACCCGCCTCCAGCGACGGCGTACATAGAGGTCGGGCTGTAAGAACTGACCTGGGGAAGGTCCTGCTGGACGCGTCTTCATCGTCAGCAGCATTGCAGGGGACAGGGGTCGTGGATCGTCCGGATCAGATGGTAGTGCAGTTATCGGTCTTGCGTTGACGATCGCCACTACCTCAGCCATCAGCGTGATAAGTAGCTCGTGTGTCAGCTGAGTCCTGCCCAGTTCAGCGAACATGGCGTCCAGTACTCGTCTGATGGTGTTGATTTGCCTTTCCCAGACTCCGCCAAAGTGTGATGCGTGGGGAGGGTTGAGCTTCCATTCGCATCCGCTCTCCGTTACAAATTTCTTCACTTTCTCCTCGTTGAGCTCCGACGATGCATCTTTGAGCTCTGTTTTTGCTCCAACGAAGTTGGTGCCTCGGTCGCACCTGAGCAGCTTGGCATGGCCTCGCAGTGCGAAGAATCTTCTTAGTGCGCAGATAAAGGCACTGGTATCCATCGCTTCCAGGACCTCTATGTGTATGGCCCTACTGCTAAGGCACGTGAACACCAGACCCCAGCGTTTAGCATTTGCAGCTCCTCCTCTGGTTTTGCGTGTTTGCACTATCCAGGGGCCGAACACATCGAAGCCGACGTTCGTGAAGGGGGGACAGACCTCAGTTCTATCTCGTGGTAAGTCTGCCATGCGCTGCTCTAACGGTGGTCCTCTTAGCTTCTTGCAGGGAACGCAGGCACTGATGACTTTGGTCACTGTATCGTGGCCCCCGATGAGCCAGAATCCTGCTTGACGAATGGCTCCTCCTGTAATCAGTCGCCCTTGGTGGTGTACTTGGGCGTGGTAATGCTTTGCAACCAACTGCGACGCATGGTGATTCTTCGGTAACACAACTGGGTGTTTCTCTCCATACTCCATCTCTGCTCTCCTTAATCTACCCCCTACTCGCAGGATCCCGTAGGCGTCAAGAAACGGGTCGAGGTGATACAGCCGTGAACCTTTGAGGGATTTCTTTACGCTTTGCTGTGTTTCTCTGGGTAGCTCGGGTTCCGTTCTGGCATCTTGCAACAATTCGCCGAATGCTTCTCTCTGTGTGGTACTGATTATGACTCGTAGGGCTTGGTCTCGTTCTTCAACTGTCGGGGGTCTGAGTTTGTCTGACGCCTTGAGCGGTTCGTTTCTGGGATGAGCGCTTCCTGTTTTGGGTTCTCTACGGCGTTTGAACTCTCTGACCACTACAATAAGCCTGGCGACCGCTTGCTGCAGAGACTTAAGGGAAGAGAATCTCTTGAATCTTGGTGCTCCAAGGCCTTTCCCTTTGGTTTTATCAGTGGTGACTTTAGTGCTGAGCACTCCTTTGCGAACCTCGGGATCATTGGTGCTGAGGGTGAACATTTCATCTGTTTGAAGGGTGCTCTCCGGTTTCTTAAGGAATTCTGGGCCTTTGAGCCAGCTCGATTCCATCAGCTTGTCGGGGGGGACTCCGCGAGTGGCCAAGTCTGCGGGGTTCTGCTCACTCTCCACGTATCTCCACTGCTCCGGGGTAGACAGACTCCTTATTAGCTGTACTCGGTTGGCCACGTAAACGTAGAACCGGCGGCTTTCATTCGCGATGTAGCCGAGTACTACCTTTGAATCGGTGTAGTATATCACCTCAGTGATCTCCATGTCGATTTCTTTAAGGACTCTTTGAGCTGCTTGGACTGCTAGCACTGCTCCGCACAGTTCCAGTCGTGGTATGCTGGTAGGGGTAACAGGGGCAACTTTTGCTTGGCCGTAGACTAGTGATGTCGAGATCTCGTTCGCTTCGTTCAGCTGGCGGAGGTAGACAGCTACTCCTACGGCATCCTGACTAGCATCTGAGAAGGCGTGCAGTTCGGCTCTGGTTACTGTCCCGAATTCTCTTGGGTGGTAGCAGCGGGGAACGGACAGGTGCTGGAGTTCGACGAGAGAGTCTCTCCAACGCGTCCATCTGTTCATCATAACAGTGGGAAGGGGGTCGTCCCAAGCTAAGGGGGTTTTGTTCTCAGCTCTCCGTTCTCCCATAAGTACCAGCTGCTGAAGTATCTTTCTCCCCTCGAGCATGACGGGTGCCACGAAACCGAGCGGGTCGTATACAGAGTTGACAATAGACAAAACTCCCCTTCTAGTAAACGGTTTTTCTGGCAGGGACACTTCGAAGGTGAAGGTGTCTGTCTCTAGGTCCCAGAAAACTCCGAGTGACCGTAGTGCCGGTAGACTGTCACAGCGCAGGTCTAAGTCACGCACATCTTTGCCTCGATCTTCGGTTGGGAATGCTTCCATGACTTCAACGGAGTTAGAAACAACTTTGTGCAGTCGTAGCTTGGCAGTGGCCAGGGTGGCTTGGGCGCCTTTCACCAGTTTTATCGCGCGTCCAGCGGTTGGCAGCGAAGCTAAGCCGTCATCTACATAAAAGTTGCGGCATATGAAATTCTTGGTCTCTTCTCCATTCTCCTCCTCGCCATCTACCGCTGTTCGGCGGAGTCCGTACGTGGCGACTGCGGGGCTCGGTCCATTGCCAAACAGGTGAACGTTCATGCGGTACTCCGTGACGGGTTTTGTCGGGTCGTTTCCTTCGAACCAAAGGAAACGAAGGAAGTCCCTGTGTTTAGGGTCGACATGGAACGAATGGAACATTTGCTCCACGTCACACATCACGGCAACATTCTCCTTTCGGAAGCGTATTAGAACACCGATGAGGTTGTTCATCAAGTCTGGCCCTGGTAGAAGCGCTTTGTTCAGCGAGACTCCTTGAAATTCGCAACTCGAGTCAAACACGACGCGAATGGTGCGCTTTGTGTTGTGGTACGTCGCGAAGTGCGGTAGGTACCAGAAACGGCCAGCGGAAGGCGGTACTTCATCGCGCGGGACGGGAGAGGCGTGACCTTTCTCGATTATCTTCCCCATGAACTCCAAGTAGTCCGTTTTCATCTCCGGTTTTCTGATAAACATCTTCAAGAGCCCTTGCAGGCGCCGCATGGCTTGGGCGCGGTTGTTCGGCATGGACTGGTGCTCGTCGCGGAAAGGGAGGGGCATTTCCCAGTTACCGCTTGCGTTCTTGTGTATGCCCTTGTCCATGATCTCCAGGAAGGTGCGGTCCTCAAGGGAGAGGCTGGGCTCGTTGTCATGCCGTGTGGTTTTGAAGACACCATCGGCGGCGCGCTCCAAGGGGGGATCCGTGACTTTGAATTGATTCGGGCAGGGGACCAATTCATAGCATTTGCCTTCACCTTCTTGCCTTCTCCGAGTGTCGGTGGACAGACTGGTCAGGCGGGTAAGAACGTGGGCTGGACCGCTGGGGAAGTCGAGACAGAGCTGGCCACTGATGGTCCAGCCGAGGGCTAGACGTTGTGCCCAGGGGGCTCCACTGGGGCCATTTCTTGATTCCCTCACTTTAAGTAGCTCTGGTGCATCGCGGCCGATAAGCAGGTGAACGTCAGCGGTGTCATCCAACGGAGGTATCTCGTTCGCTATGAGCGATAGGTGCGGGAACCTCCTCGCCATGGCTGATGTCGGGATCTCACGCTTGTCCTGGGGGATGTTGTCGCACTCCGTGAGGGTAGGTAGGGTGAACTCTGCTCCGTTTGTGGAACGTACGGCGACGCCTGTCAATCGCCGCCCGTATTTCTCTTCCCGGTCGCCGCTGCACGTGGACAGGAAGTACTTCTCTAAAGGACCGCTTGCTCCTAAGTCATCCGCTAGTTCACTGGTGATGAGGGAGCTGTTGCTCTGTTCGTCAACGATTGCGTAGATGCGCTTCGTGATGTGGGGGGTGCGCTTGTTGAAGATATCGACTAGCAGAGTCTTGCTACAGGATAGTCCTCCTGTTGGTTCGCAGAGTGTAGTGCATTTGGGGTTCACAGCTCCGTTCTCCGGTCTGGGGGTTGGCCGCCTGTCCTTGTGTAGTAAGGCGCTGTGGCGCTTGTCCCCGCAGATGGTGCACTGTATGGGTGTGTCGCACTCACTCGCGATATGGGCGTTGCTGAGACAGCGAAGGCACAGGCGAGCGTTCATTATCCACTGCGTGCGCTCTTCCAGGGATTTCGCCGCGAAGGCAACGCACTCTGACAGGTCGTGCGCACTGCTCTCGTGATAGGGGCAATGTTTGCTCTTCATCTTGCTTTTTCCTGGTGCCTCTTTGTTTCCAGCTGGGGGCCGAACTTCTGTTTTCAACGATCTATTGTCTCTTCCTCCGCGCTGTCTCTGTGGGGGAACTTGGGAAGGGATCGTTTCTTTACCAGCGAGGACATTGGGGTTGTTCTTAATCTTAGCCTGCTCCTGGACGGTCTTGGAGAATCTTGAGAAAGGGGGGTACATCCCTCGATGGCTGTCGGAATAATTCGAGATCTCCTTCTCCCATTTAGCGCGGATGGATTTCGGTAGCTTCTCAGCTATGGGTTGAATAGCGCTTGGGTAGTCAAGGCATTCGAGTCCTGGGAGAAATGTCACTTGACTTTCGATGTCCGCGCAGAGATCTGCAAACCGCTGCAGTTTGACGTGCTCGTGTTCGCTGAATGCCGCTGTACTTCGCAGGCGTTCCAGAAGTGCGTTGGCGATCACTGCTGCGCTGCCAAAGCGTTTCTCGAGTTCCGCCCATAAATCTCTTAGCAACGCGACGGGATCGCGCATTTGCCGCTTTCTGTAATTGTCGACCAGGCGCTGTGGGGGTCCGCTGGTGAAACTCCTCAAATAATTTATCTCCTGGATCGGGGACACATCGGTGTCTATCAGCATGGCTTTGAAGGCACTCTTCCAAGGGTGAAAGAGGGAAGGATCTCCAGAGAACACATCAGGTTGGCACTTTGGGAGGTTTTGCCTAGCCAGGCCTGCGACTATCTGTTGATTCACTGCGGTGAGAGAGTCGATTAGCTGGCTTCCGGTGACGTCTCGGAAAGGTGTCGAAGTCATCAGCGGTCGGCGATTGAAGGCCGTGTCTTGATGCGTTCTGCGATCCTCGTTAGTAGAATTTTGGCCTGGTGGATCTGGGTTTGGGTCGGGAGGTTTTGGCCGCTGAGACATTTTTTTTAAGGACTCAAATTTCGGGGCGGCAGGTGATAGTGGTTTTGTTGGCTCCGTTGTGTCTCGCGGATCGTGTTCACGCTCGTGACGCGTTGCATTTTCCGCGCGTGGGGGGCTAAGTGTGGGAGAAGAGTACACCCATCGCGATGTGCGATGCTCCATTTTGATTTCGGGGACTTCGAAGTCCCGTAATTGTGACTCTCTTTCCAAATTTTCCTCCAATCGGCGGGCGTCTTCGAAAACCTCGAGCTTAGCGTTTGCTATCGCGGCCTTTTTATCTGCACTTAAGATCGCCATCTCGGACTCAAACTGTGCGATTTCCTGTTGACGAGTTCGTTCCGCTTCAGCGTCGCGCGTCCTTCGCTCGAGTTCCTTTTGCGCTATGAGTCGAGCGTACTGGGCTTCTTCTCTGGCTGCTTTAGCGTCGGCCAGCGCCTGTAGCCTAGCCATCGTGCTGCTAGATTTTGAGGCGGATGAAAGGCGAGATGAAGGACAAGATGAACGACTAGCGACGGATCGTGTTTCCAAATATTTGCTCGACTTACTTAATCTATTTTTTGTCTTTTCGACAAGGAGGAGGGCGCGTTTTAAAGTTTCGTTTTCCTCCACAAGCTGGGCCTCTTTCGTGTAGTCCCCATACAAGTCTTGATCGTACAGGTCAAGCAATTCCTTCATCATTCTTCCGAAATTTTCGGACGCTGTCGCGAGGTCGCGCGCTGCGGTTCCGATTTCACTTTCATGACTAGCACTTTGCTCTACCGATTGCATAACCCTCAGGAGCTCTTTACGTGATTTACCTAATTCTTTACGTTTACTATCTATGGCGTTTTGTAGAGCCTTTGGCGTAGGTTTTACTGTTCTTTTCTTCCTAGCTCCGGACTCCTTGGTTTCGCTGATATTCGGCGGAACGTCACTTCGGCATGCCATTGTTGATACGCTCAGGCTCCGCGTTAAACTAGTTACGGCTTACCTTTTTGCGTCGATCAAACTTTTCACTGTCGCGTACCCAAGTGTTGGGATTACGTTGAGTGTCAACCACATATACACATTCGTCTCATTCCAGTTTTTATTGAGTACAACGTGTTACAATGCGGTGAAAACTAAAAGGAAATTTATGATTGCGTAATCAGAAATGATTCTATGGAAATTACAAATGAATGTAACGATAAAAAAGGCGATTAAATGTACGAAGGAAACTCACGTTTGATCCTGCGTAAAAAGGGTAAAAGAAACTCCGTGGGTAAGTGACTCCAGTTACTCCGAAAACTCCAATAACTCCGATAGAAAACTCTAGATGGATATACTCCGACAACTTACTCCGACACTCCGATATGTGATACTACAGAGATTATGTAAGCAACAGGCTTTAAACATGATAGGCGGCTAATAGCACGATCAAATACGCTCTGATAAATGATTAAAAGAATGAACAATGAAACGATAATAGAATTTAAACGATAGTAAATAATCACACAAAACAAAACAGTTCAGTTCATTTCAGTTCAGTTCGCTTGCTGAACGTTCGTCACATAGAGTAAAAGACTATTTAAGAGCTACTGTCAACATGCATCAGACAAACAGCGGCAAGTCCCCAAAATTCGTTTTCTCTCCTACTTTCATATTTTGTAGCCCAATATGGCCTTATGATTGTGGTGTAGTTTTTTTGGTGAAAATATATTTTAGTTTTCGAGAAATGATTTTTTTCGTTCGACCGCTCAAATATGCAAATTTTCATCATGAATATTACCCGAGTTGTGTGACCTCATGTAACGAATTTACTTGACCTACGATATTTCTGTCAACGTAATCCTTTGTTTTATCATCTAAACGTAATCCCCTGTCATTATTGAAGCTGGCAAAGAAATATTTATTTTTTGGTGAATATTTTTGTCCCACTTACTTTTTCTATGTCGAAAAGTAGTATCAAAACAAAGACAGTTTTAACAATGACCGATATGACAGAATCTACTGAGCTTCTAGCTTTTAAAAGACAAAAGGATGGTTATAAGGTTACTGTAAAAATTTCCTTGTGTATTTGTGTCGTTCTACGTGAGACGAACTCAAATTCCGGCAAAATTTACTTGCTAGCGACCATGAAATATACATCTTGTGCCTATTTGTCGCCACCGTTTATTGGCATAAATCACTACAATTTGTAAAAAAATCTAGCATAATACTCTTACCTCGTTTATTTACGATTTTATGAGCTGTTTCGATGATCAAGTTATGCTCTACCACCTTTTTAGCCAGATTTAATTTGCAGTTGATAAAACTTCTCCACATTATTATATCAGTTGCATGACAAGCGTGACACATAAATTCAAAGGTGAATCAACCTCCGAATTACCAAGAGATGGGTTTTTCCCCTCTTTGCATATCTAGAAAAACCTTCCCAAAATTACTCTATTCAGAAAACTAAAATGTCCAGATCCATCAATGATTTCTTTGCCGGCGGAAGTCAAAGAATGTTCACAAAAGTCAATTCGATTGACAAACTACATACTGATTTAGCTAATTGATCTGTTGTATTAGCGTTTCATCTTACATGCTAACAAGGAGATTTACCAACAAAACTTTTTTCTCTTCACCAAAATCACATCAAAATTTGTCCTTTCTAAATTTCAAGTGTGCTGCGCGTATCAGCACCCCCCGAGGAACGCTTTACATAAGAGGGCGAGGATGCGCGCTGGGAATTTCGAAAATGACCTTTATAAAATTATAAAAGGTACCTTAGTCTTATCCGTGTGGGAAAGGCAACAACTGATGTCTACCCCTAAAAAGTACCAATTTAAACACAAAAAATTGAAAAATCTTAAAAATATAAACTCCTTTATCGATATGCTCCAGAGGCTCAAGTCAGATCATTAAAATCGTCATAGTAATGCTTATTTCAGGTATTTTATTGAGCGAAAAACATCCTAAAAGGTACCAGCTAGGTCTCTGGTAGTCCACTAAAGTTTGAGACATCGTAGAAGGTACCAGATCACTGATTTTGACCCCTGAAAGGTACGACAAGCATGGTCACTCATCCGATCGGCTGATGACTCGTTTCGAATAATTTTACTCTGCTATCATGTGGTGACCGGGATGAACTCGTTCTTAAACAAAACTCATTCCGATATTATGAAAAAGGCCCCTAAGAGTTTTTATTCCCAGAGCATCACGCTTTGCTCTTCCACCAGAACACTATAAATTTCAATATGCGCTGCTACTGAAACAACAATTTCCGTATTTCTTCAACTATAAGCCGAGTGATTTTTCAGTATTTGACACAAAAGTTTGGGAGATTTTTTCACAGGAAACGGGCTTCGGCTTATAGCCGAGTGTTTGGAATTCAAAAACAAGTACAAATTCAGTGTTAATGCGAACTGACCGTAAATTCCGTGACTGCAGCGCTCTTTACGTGACATGCTTTAAAATTGACATGACAAAACGTATTTCTGACCACCAATCAGATTCTTTGCTTCCCACGCATTGAAAGACGATCTCACTGAACTTAATAAAAACTCTCCTCATTTCGGGTCGCGAATTCCCACGTAGACTCTGTGACCCCCTTCTGCAGTATGATTTTATCGTGTCAGCGGTCGTCTGACTTTAGTAATAATAAACAAGGATCTGCCTGCAGTCAACCAGCGGTATCACAATTGATTACTCTACTCTGATCAGTTGGGTTCCGGAGTTGAAACCTTGCAGGATTTTGTTAGAATTTACGTTAAGAAAAGGCGAATTGAATGGCAGATTCAAAGAGGAGGTAAGTACATGGGTAAAAAGGAATGCTTTATTAGAAAACTGCAGAACTTTTCCGTGTATAATTTTTAATACAGTAAAAAAGCTGAGCTTCCAAGGTGGCCATATATACTTTGCCGTTAAGATCAGGAATAGGTTCGTCTGTTTGATAGTCTACTGGCCCATTGAAAACTTAGTAGTTGACATCAGTTAAAATTAAGAACAAGTAAGCATTATTATCGTAAAAAATATGCAGCTTTTAGAAGCTGGCCAGTAAGGTATTCTTGGCTTATTGCAGAAGGAAATATAATGGTTTCATATTAATAATTAGTCATGGTGAAGAGCAGGTCCTTCACAATAACAGTTTGAGTTGGTGAAGGGGGGACTCAAGTGTGTTCGCATGAGCTGGGAAAACTTGGATTTCAAATTACTGCAGGGAGGGGGGAGTTGGACAGAGGGGTCTGAACATCCTGATTCCCATAACCTTATTAAATGGCTCTTGCCTCTGTTTTATTTTCATTGCAAAAGTTTATGCAATTTTGCTAAAAATTTTACCCAGTTCCTGCCCCTCTTGCCTCCAGTACACCTCCATTCCCTATTCTCATGGGTTCCCTTCCCCCTGTCCCCCACCAAATAACTCTTAGATACTGGGAATTGCTTTTGGAATTAGGAAAGAAAGTGTTTATACACAAACCAGTGACAAACGTGTTGTACCCGAAATGCAGTGGTTTTTTGGTTGCTTTTGTTGTTAACAGTACAAGGATATGAATTATTTAGAACCGGACCTTCTTAATTTTATCATCAACTCCAATTTGATAATATTTTTCACAGGTTAATGCTTCAGCCATTAGTCTTGTAAATGGTTGGTAAATGGTTTATCAATCAGATCGGAAAATACAGGGTAAAAAAGGGCATTTTATCACCCGCTTCTGGAAGTGTGTCTTCAATTTTCTCTTCAGTAAGTTCTTGTTTAGTATTTTATCTTTTGCTTGTTTGTGTGCCTTTTGGTTCTTTCTTGTTTTCTTTACAATTACAGTTTCTGAAAATATTGGTTCTATGGTTCTTGTCCAAAAAGATGTTTAATGAACATGACATATCTATTTCATCAGTTTCTCAGCAAATGAGTGCCTAAATCAAGGAACATTTGCTGTGACTGTAACAAAGAAGTATTACTGATCACATTCAGTCGGTCAAATTTTAACTGACTTAAATGATTGGTCTCTTAACAGTACACATCTTGGGCCCTTTTACTGCATATTCTTTGGGAAAAAAATGATTTAAATTATATAGCTTGCTTTAGAAAATACACTTTCTCACAATTTTTTTCCCTTGAATGTAAATTTCAACAAGCTGAGCCACAACTCCATCACATACTTTAAAAATGAAAAGAAGACTCCCAGATAGGTTGTTATTTGTGTGTATTTTAAGTGTATGATCATGGACAATAAAAGAAAGGATTTTGCAATGCTGTGGCAAAGTTCACTCCTAAACAACTAGCATGGAAGAACTGTCCACATCTATCGCAGCCAAGCCAGTCTTCATTGTCATCCATTTGACACACCTTGCAAACAAGAACATCCCTTCCTCTGCCAAAAAGTGAAGTAAAAGTTCAAAATGATTACTTAATTCTCAATTTGTTTTTTGGGATTAAACACAATACACAGTGGTGATTGTAATGATAAGAAAGGCATAATTATTGTACCTCAAAATGTCATCGTAACAGCTGCCAAACAGGTTGGATAGAAGCTTCATCCTCTCGATAGAAACATTGACCTTTGTGATCGGTCTGTTATCACACAAGTTCCTGGCAAACTAACAATATATCTTGCAGTTATATTATATATGATGTAAGATTGGTTGATGTAAAAATGTAAATATTCTGATAATGTTTCTTTAAAAACTGCTATGGAATGACATCATAATGTTTTGACTGTTTAATGTCAAAGATATTGATGGAATTGGTACCTATGAGCTCACTTATCTAATGCTTTATACTACTCTAAAGATTACCTTACAAATAAGTACTCCACAGTTGAATCCATCAGTTTGCTGAAAATGGGGTGGCTCGAAGCATGCCCACTCTTTACTTTTCCAGCCTGTTTTGATGTCAGCAGCCTCACTACAGAAAGATTGCAACCATTTTCATAAATGCTACTGGATATAGCTACAAAAATGAGTTATGAACATTGTCTCAATATTAATTCCTGGCGATTGATGGAATCAATTAAGTTAGGTTTAGTTAAGTTTATGTTACATGAAGTCACTTAATTACTCATATATATATATATATATATATATATATATATATATATATATATATATATATATATATAGCTGAAAAATCATAAAAACAATGTGGCCAGTACAATGGCCATTCATAACTCTCACAACAATGAAACACAGGGTCTTTCTGGGAATACAGAAACTCACCTTATGTTATTTATAAGTCTGTACAGGCTGGGATTGGAAGCTGCTGTTATTTCATTTGGATGTTTGTTTCCATGAATAGGATCAATGTAGACACGGATAGATTCCTTGTTATCTAAAATCTTTGAACACATTTATTTCATGTCGTCAAAACGAAGTCCTGAGTCATGTGTACAATGTTCAATTTATCTAAAGAATATAATACAAATTTTAGAGATGACTATTTTATAAAAAAAAATGTACAGTATGAATAGCATCCTCGACTTACCAGTAATGTCCAGTGATGTCCAGTGATATTCATTGGAATAACAATTTTTTCAATTCCATGGAACCTCTCGCCCATCCACAATCTACGGGTACTTGACCCATGTTTCACCAACTGACAAAGGGTACTGTCAGCAGCAAAGATTTTTTGGTTGAGTTTTGTTAGTTTCCACAGTGTAGCATCAACGATCTACAAAGAGAAGCACAACGACTTTAACAACTGAAGATATACAAAATTAATCTTTCAAATAGTTACTGGAAAACAGTACTGCTCACCGTATCAGTTAACCATCCATCTACAAAACTAGGGATTTCCTCTTTAATTTTCTGTGTTTCTTTTGCAGATAAAGTGCCAGGAGGAAGAGTGGCTAGCAAGTCAGAAACGGTTACTTTGAATGGCCCTACTTCCAGTACGGAATCGCGTATACCAGTGTTGACTTGCAAGGTCTTAACTCTCGTCTCTGCGTCACACAACTGTACTTCTGACTCTCCTAGCTGAGAAGGCCTGTATATACACCACAACAGTAGATCAAAAGAATAGTCTAAAAGGTTGATAAATCGTTCCCTAGTTAACTGATAGAATATTCGAAGAGTTATGATCACTGTTCTGTATTACTACATTCGATAGAATTATACCTTAATGAGATACGAGCAGAACTCTCGTGAATTGTGCCAGTTAGCTCATCATTATCCATGTCGTTATCCGCATCATTACACAGTTCAAGTTCATTATCGTCATCAAGAGACACATCACATATCGAGTCAACCTGCAAATAAAACATTGGCACATACAAGATAAACATTTTACACGTTGACATAAACAGTTCTTTCAATCGTTGTGAGAAAACAACGAATTATACCAACCTCTTCTAATTCCACAGCACTGTCTTTGGAATTGCCCTCATCCCTTGTCAAGTCTACAACCACGCCCCTGTCCTTCCTTCTCTTGCTGTGTCGTCTGCGTTTGGGAAGTGTCTTATGTTTAACCTTGTGGTAGTCTACCTCTGTAACTTTGAGCTTCTTTTTTGCAGGACTCTGTCGAAGAGGAAGGCCATTTTCAAGAGAGGAACTTTGACGGAGTTCCTTTAGCAGAGATTCCACAGTCGTGATAGTATTCTCAAGGATACCTGAATCATCGACCACGAATGTTGCTGATCTTAATTCATCGACTCTTTCCTGAAGGCGCTTTCTGAGCTTTTCAGTTATTAAAGGTTGCTCGTTGTCGTTGATTTTTTGCCGGGAAGAAGTGCCACTGGATTGAGCAGGTGCATCATATTCATCGAAAGATGAGGTGGGGACTGTTGTTTCTGCACCGCATACTTGACTGTAAAAGTCATTTCCCTCGTCCGTTGAACTCGGTTCCGAGGTTGGTTGTTCGTCAGGATCGGCTTGATCAAAATGCACGGTGTCCAGAGTTATGAAGACGCTATTTTTGTAAGAATGCGGTAAGCTGTTAAAGCTCCACTCGTCAAAGAATTTGAAAACAGCAAAAAGGTGTTTACAAGGGAAATGCGTTTTACGCCAGCTTTCACATTTGCAGCTTGGCTCCAACAGCTTGACAGCAAACAGCTTCGTACTGTTCGAACTGCTTTTGACGAGAAATTCACCCTTTTCTAAATTGACACATTTCACGTCATGTTCGGCAAACTCAGCAGCCCCAAAGTTACTCCTGAGGCAGTGTTTGACGAAATGAGGAGGACGGTTGTGAAGATAGTCAGGTATATCGCGCTTGAATTCACGATAAGAACCACTCAGCTGAAGGTTGGTGTCCAGGTAGTGTTGGTAGGAATCAGGGATAAACGACTCCACGATCATCACCACTATTCCAAAAACTGATTTGTCGAGTGATCCAGGCAAATACCTGTATTTGAACAACTTATTCTGCGCTTCAATTCCATTGTTGGTATTCACGATGTTAACGGCCTGTTGAACACGAAATGCATGAGCCCAACGATCGGAACAGTCCAACCACACCTTCCCGCAGTATTCTTGTACTTTGGGATTTTCTAAGTACAACATCGACTTTCTCAGGCTTTCCACGGCCTTCTTGTAGGACGTCTCCGAACGAGCACGAGCAATTGCTTGCATCAGTTCTAGAAACATCTTTTGTTCCCCTACGGTTAGTCCATTTTTGCCGGCTTTGACCCATCTCTGCCACGCCTGCTCGCGGTGAAAATCGCATATGTATACCGCAACATCTGGGAATTCGCTTTCGATAGCATTTATTTCCGCCATCGAATAATCTACCATAAAATACTTTGGTTTCCACGTAGGATTCCAGCTTTTGATGATATGAAGGGCTTCCGCGATGCATTCATTGTCCTCGTTCTGGCAGAGAAATTCGGCTACAACCTTATAACCCACATTGGTGTGGACACACACGAAAAACAAAGGGATCGCATACTTAGTCGTTTTGTAGGTGGCATCCATAAGTACAAGGTCACTGCCATACCTGAGGAGAAGCCTCCGCTGCCATTCTTCTTGGTGTACGAACAAAAACTTTGTCTCGTCGCCATCCTTGACCTCGTCCCTTGTCCTGAAGTAGAACTTGGATGATGGGGAGTCACGCCTCCATTGCTCAATTTTGCGCTTTAGTGACTCTTGATCATCACCGCAGTATTTGCTGGCGCTGATTGCTCGAGCGATATGACTTCGCAAATCCTGGCGACTGGGGTAATATCGTCGGTTCGACTTTCGGGGTTTCTGATGACCTTCATGACTTCCAAACATTTCTTTGTCGACGTACTGCTCCAAGCATTTCCGTACCACATCTGGACTAGTTATATTTTCACTAACCAGCTCGCGGATCTTGCTTGCGATTTTCGGATGGATGGAGTGACCTATTGTGGCGGCCTCACCGACAGGATGTACCTTGTGTGCTGCACTAAGGGGAAGCCTGAAATAGAATCTTGTCGTCGTTCTTAGGCGCTTTCCCGTCTGTTTGTCATCCTTTAATCGCTTGAGAATCCCGGCTTTTGCCTTCCGTAGACCTTTCTTTGACGAGCACTCTTCAGGTTCTAAAGTGTAATCAGTGTACAGCCGTATAGCTCGCACTTGCAGACTTGCTGGGCAGTCGAGTTTTCTTGATCCTTGAACTTTAATGTAACCTCCGGAGCTGGCTAAGTAATCGTGTCCGGAGGTATTTTGAGGTTTCTGTTTCTTTCCACCTCGAGAATCCTATATTTTCATAGAGAAACAGAAAGTAATGATAAGGTTCTAAGCACTCTATGCCACGTTTTTGAAAATGTCGTAGCAAACCGTGTCAATAGTATCCTTACCGCCTTTGGTCCATGCAGGCAATGTCTTGTTTCCACGGTTACCACTGAGAATGGGTGGGCCAGACAGGCAATAGGAAGGTTGCCAGACTTTTGCTCAAACATGGGTTGTACTAAAAAAAGACGAAACTACCGACATCATAAAGAGAGATTTTACAAAGCTGTTACATAGCGCGATTATTGAAATATTGAAAAACTTTCCGCAAAGCAAAAAAGATGATTTTTTTTCCAAATGAGATTTCCGGCACTTGCGACTGGAGTATTTTATAAAGAGGTTGTCAAAACGACATTTATTAAGTTTTCTTTTTATGTTAACCACAGACCCCAGAGCCCGGTGTTTTCCAAGTATGTTCGGAAATTCTCCCTTGTGTTTTATTTTATGTGTAATGAATCCTGAAAACTCGATATCTTTTTCATTATTTCAAATGTATTTTTTACACTATAGATCTTTATTTACCTTCGTATAATAATTTACTCCCCAGACATCAACTGTTTTATGTTTCTACCCTCGTGTCATTCTTGGAACTTGAATTTGGTAAATTAAAGATTTCTGGAGACTCAAGCTTTCATAATTTTGGGCTGCTTTCTTTGTTTTTCAAAAAAAAAGGAAAAAGAGTGCAAACGAAACAGATCCGGTCCACACGCGCATGTTTTTCACAGCGCCTTGTCTTTTCTTCCAAACCCATGTAAACTGTTAAAAACCTTTCGGGCCGAGGTTAAAGAAAAATGTGATCATTTTTAGACTAAGAAAAACGCTTTATTAAATAGTCGCTAAATCTTGACAACCGTGAATGATTGTTGACTTTTATGACGATGATTTAGCATTTCTTCGTACTCATTTTCTCACCGGTGGAAGTTGTGCAATAGTCTGTCAACGCACGTGTGGAACGGATACTGTAGATGCCTTCGGATAATTACCGAAATTAAAATCCTGGCCACTTGATGGCTAAATTTTATTGAACTGTTGCGACATAATATTTCGCTTTCATTTCTTCATTAAAATATGGACGTCGCATCTGGGCTCCATAAATGACTAGAATATTTCCGCCTTAAACAAACAGAAGGCAGCGAAAGGTCAAGTTGTTTTGTAATATAAACATGAAAACCCTGGCATGGCCTGCCTTGACTGTATTCGTCCTCTGTTTTGCGCAATCGTTTTCCTTTTCCCGAAAATTGCAAACCTAAAATGCTCAAAAGAAAAAGTAAAGAAGATTGAAAATACCATTTTCGGATGATCTCCGCGACCTTTCCTTGACCTCTGTTGTGGAGCGCACAAAACATGTAGAATTCAATGTGGTGAATTGCTCAATGAGATCTTCCTTCCGTTCCTCTGTCCCATCTAAAAACCCGTAACCGTAGTCACAATCAACGCGTACCTCGCAGAGGTTTGCATAAAGAAACTCGATTTCCTTTTTAACTAGCGTAGATTGTTTGCCAGAACTATTTGGATTACAGCTAAGGCCAGTAGCCCGCGTTGCAAAAAATTCAGATGACATCTCGTTAGCAAGGCAAGGTCAATGAGCCCTGATAGGGACGTGACTTTAAGTAATAGCGCGGGATTGTTGCCGCTGGTTATAATTAACAGCTGATTCAACCCTAGTCCCCAAGTTGAGCTCCCCTTAGTTAGTTATTACTAAAGTGGGACGACCGCTGACACAATAAAATCATACTGCGGAAGGGGGTCACAGAGTCTACGTGGGAATTCGCGACCCCCTCATTTCACATTACAAATGAAATATTTGGTCTCTCTGCTGTGAAAACCACTTCATCGCCTGCTCGTCTAGTTCGGGACACTTGGGAGTGAAACGGTTCATTTTTGCACGTCTTGCAGACATCTTAAGCTCGCCAGAAAGAATAGTCGCCTGGTCTCGTCTCCAGCCTCGCACTATGGACTCACTAAGTCCATAATCTCAAGCGATTTGCGAGCTGTTTTCTACAGCTTCAGCCTCCGCGACAACTTTTATCCTGAAAGCCATAGTATACGAAGAGCGGCGTGCTTTTGGCACGATGAGAAAAATAACAGTGACGAAAGAGGTACTCGATTGAAACTTAAGTCAGGTTACAGTAACTGAGAGTATTGTTGTGTTTCTACAGTTGCGTAGTAGTACTTACATCTTCACTGATTCGCTTTTTTTTTCCTTTGTAGAAAGTAACATATTGTAATATTGTCAATTCAACATAAACAAAAATCTTCATACAGGATAAATATTCATTTGTGTTGGTATCAATTATTGCGTGACTAGCTTGTGATATACATGGGGGAAACACAACGTATAACCTGGGCTCCTGGCAAAAAGAAAATCCCAAGCGTAATCTAATAATCGAAACAGCTTACTGGTCTTATAAAATCATAAATAAACAAGGTAAGAGTGTTAGTTTTTTTTACAAATTGTAGTGATTTATGCCAATAAACGGTGGCGGCAAGTAGGCACACCAAGTACATTTCATAGTCGCTAGCAAGTAAATTTTGCCGGACTTTGAGTTCGTCTCATGATAGAACAACACAAATACAGAAGGAAATTTTTACAGTAACTTTATAACCATCCTTTGGTCTTTTAAAAGCTAGAAGCTCAGTAGATTCTGTCGTATCGGTCATTGTTAAAACTGTCTTTGTTTTGATACTACTTTTCGACATAGAAAAAGTAAGTGGGACAAAAATATTCACCAAAAAATAAATATTTCCTTGCCAGCTTCAATAATGACAGGGGATTAAGTTTAGATGATAAAACAAAGGATTACGTTGACAGAAATATCGGAGGTCAAGTAAATTCGTTACATGAGGTCACACAACTCGGGTAATATTCATGACGAAAATTTGCATATTTGAGCGGTCGAACGAAAAAAATCATTTCTCGAAAACTAAAATATATTTTCACCAAAAAAACTACACCACAATCATAAGGCCATATTGGGCTACAAAATATGAAAGTAGGAGAGAAAACGAATTTTGGGGACTTGCCGCTGTTTGTCTGATGCATGTTGACAGTAGCTCTTAAATAGTCTTTTACTCTATATGTAGAATTTATGCAATTTAATAGATAAGATAAACCTGTGCCTATGATATTTACTGTATTTTTTAAATAAAATTGCTATCATTAAAATGAAATCAAACCTTTCTTATTTTAACACCAACCAGAAATCCTTTACCTAGTGCCTAATAATGCCTACTCCCTGAAGGAGAACATTAACATGTGCTTTAGTTTCAGCTGATTCCCCATATAGAGTCATTTGATACTTATAGCCTGTGTGCTGTGCCATCAAATAATTGGTGGTAGATAGACGACCAAGGAACAAGAAGATATTCCAGAAGAAAGTGATTCCAATTCAATATAAGACTAAAATGGAATACCAAAAAGTAAAATGAAAAGGAGGCTGTGAAAAAAAATTGGCAAAGGCAATTAAATATGCAAGCTGTACTGCAAAAAGTGATTCCAAGACGTGTAAGACTAATTTGGAGAGCAGAAAAGTCAAATGTGGAGCAAACCGTAGCAAAAATTGGGCAAATTCGACAAAGTATGCAAGCTGTACCTTTAGCCGGTAGTATTTTATGAGTCCCCTCAGATCCTACCAGCCAGAGGTACAAGACCGAATTAAAAAAAAAGGGATGTATACATATTCTTGAAAAAATTGATTCCAAGGAGTATAAGACTAATTTGGAGGGCAGAAAAGGAAAATGTGAAGCAAACCGAAGAAAAAATTGGGTAACGTCGACTAAATATGCAACTGTACCTCTAGCCGGAAGTATTTTCTAGGCCTCCTGAGATCCTACCGGCTAAAGGAACAAGACTATAGAAATTTCATTTTGGGGATCTTTCTAACCAGTAGCACTATGACAAGGGCATTATAGCGGCGATGCTATGAGTTTTGTTTACCTTCAGTGTGCAAGCGTAGGTATTAGCGGCTCTAGTGTTAAGCTAATATTAAACTATGCTGAACAAGAAGCTTAAGATCAGCGCGGGTGAAGGAAACAGTCACAAAAAATTTAACGAAATTTCTTTGATTTAAACTCTACAATGTATTCTTCAGATATAAACTGTGTAATGAAGTTCATGTTAGTTCTTTCACGTTGCTTGACTGTTTGTAAAACTGGAATAGTCCGCCATAATAGAAAAGCCGACAATTTCCGATAATCACCCGACTCGGAAAGTCGTCTCTAGTGCCTCTCGGGAGTACCTCTAGCCGGTAGCATTTAGGCCCAACCCTCCGATATCGGTACAGCGCTCTACCAGCTGAGCTAACCAGCCAATTGGGAGCTGGTAATTGTGTTGGTTCGTACAACACCGTAGGAGCCTGAATTTTTTTCAGGCTTTATTTTCACTTCTACTTAAGTAGTGTTCATAACAGCGAGGATCGCTTCCATATTCGTTACTTTAAGTTCACTTATACAGGAGCCCATTACCCGGAGCTTTCATCTTCCATACTTACCCTCTGAGTCAACCCTGTCCCGTATCTTTTTATTTTTAGAAGCACCTCACAGGGGGTTTTCGAGGGTGTTTACATAATAGCCAATCATGATAGAGCTGTGGTGATCTATTGTTTACGTCACATGCAGGTCGCACGAAAGTATTTCAATAATGGCGAAAAGCGCGGAAAGTCGACTTGTTTTCGCGGGAAATTAAAGAACACTCCACATATCTCAGTTCTAAAAATTAAAAGACTAGGGACAGGGTTGACTCAAGGGTACAACTGGTATGGAGGCTCCAGGTAATGGGCTCCTGACTTATATGATTATCATTTATTTAGAGTTTTATTACAGTTTTTATCCTAATGAGGGATAAGAAAACTAACGAGAGCTCCGCTTATTGGCCCGGCTAAATCTATACATTTCTAAAGTACCCTTTTATACTGGCCCACAGACGTAGCACCACAGTTTATTTAGAAACTTACTCCCTTTATTGTGAGCCTCCTTGGCCATCGTAGAAAACCGCTCCGGTCCAGGAAACTCGTTTCCTCGTTCGGATGCAAATGAGTTGCATCAAGGCCGTGTGAACAAGCCGCTGACATTGTAACATACAACAAACCTCTGTCTCAAGGGAATTGTGGGTAGCTATCGTCACGTACTAAACTGTACTTTGTCACGAAGGAGGAAATAAACGTTTTGGCGACGGGTCTACAACATAGATACTGGAACTCCTAACCTTTTTTAGGCAGTCGATGTATTACCTTAGCTGGGATGAGACTACTTATTGTTCCACATCTCCTGACATGTCTCTGTGTCATTCAATACTCAGGTAAGCCTCTGTCTGATAAGATTAATTTGGTTAAACCTTGAAAGCGTTGAATTTGGATAGATGTGTATCGTAGGTATCAGGTACTAAAAAGAACCAGTCCTTAGCTGGGGCTATTCCAAAAAAAAGAAACATTTGAATAAATCGAGCTTCTCTAGAGATAAGACATACCCTACGCAAAACATAATCGGTAACCTCTGGAGTTATCGCATGGTCGGCATTCAACAGTGCACGGAAACAGAAACTATAAAAAGGCCTTTCGTCCAAATTGGTCCAAGTTCTCTCATGATTACGCTTTACATGTAATCTTGCTTTCTGTTGAGGAAACTTTCGTATAATTGTAGCCGTAAGTTTACAACGATTGCTGAAAAGAATATCTTTATTTCCGCTAAGTGATCATTCTAGAAAGCCAAACGTTCTGCATCAGTGCCTTTGATTAAACGACTCTGTTTCGCTTGTGTCACGTTGTGAAGTGTGTAGAAAGTTTACACAGATATTATATATACCTACATGTGACGTAAACTCGCCTCCAACTCGAGGAGTGTTCCCTGACTAGATGGCTGTCGGGTCTGTCGGTCATTATTACAAAACACTCGTCAAGCACAGTTTTTTTCCTTCCACCACAGCTTTCGCTGAAACAGCAATTAGTTCTAGAATCACAACATAAACAGCGATGCGACCAAACGACGTAACAATTATTGAACCTTCCGCCAAACTCAGACGATCAGCAATTAGCTCTAGAATCGCAACATAAAAAGCGATGCGACCAAACGACGTAACAATTAGTGAACCTTCCGCCAAACTCAGACGATCAAGTACTTAATTTAATTGATTTTTTCTGGGTATAAGCTAACCCTAACCGACCTTATCCAAACCCTTGAGGTAATTAATTCGTGCCTCTGCAGCAGAATAATCGTTTAACGGCTGAGTACTTGCGCACGAGCCCTTCTCTAAACTCTAAGTTTGCTGTTGATTTTGCGTTTGCCAGATCATGGAGGAGTCCTTATTGAATCCTTACCTCGCCCAATTTGAAACTCCTTAAAATTTAAATTCACGGTGCACTGTGAAAAACCATAAAATTTTTCTTTTCAGGACAAAATTCGAAACATGTAAACACATAAAAACATGAACTTTACTTTACCTCGAATTTGTGTGAAGCTGTTCAGAGCTAAGACTATGAATATATGAAAATCATATATATGAACCTCGGATAACGAAGTTATTATGAAAGCGGTCTTGGCAGTCAGATAATTACTTGAGCAGTAGTGAAAATAAGGCCTGAAAATGATTCAGGCCTTTAGGGGATTTGCACCCATTACCTTCGCGATGCCGGTGCAGTGCTCTACCAACTGAGCTGACAAGCCAACTGGTAGCGGATCATTATATTTGTTCCAATTAAACCGTGGGGTGAGGTGAATACGAAAGCTTTTAGTAACATCCCAAACGGCTGCTTACTTTTGACCTACATTCCTTTCCCTCATTTCTGACAATTTGACTATGGTTCTCACAATCTGAAACCATTCTTAGAGTCTCTCCTTTTGAGGAAATGCCACTTGCCACGGACTTTCCTAATGAGTTGGTAGGCATATGAAGTGATTTATTCACTTATTTACTGGGGTATTTAACAGAGAGCTTTACATCAGATGTTTCACTATTACCTTCAGAACTTATTGATGACTTTCTTGGTATGCTCGCCAAGTAACTCCTCACATTCACATCCAGCGAAGACGTTATGATTTCGCAGAAGTCAATCAAAGATTTTCCAAAACTATTTCGCAGAACTTCCCACTTGCGTTGCTGAGAATTCCGCACAAGCTGGTGGGAAATTCTGCGAAACCTGTTCCTTCGAGCCGGATAGTGAACGAATATAGTGAACGAAGATGAGTGAACTTAAGAACAAGAAGAAGTCAAGAGCAGGCTACAAGTGTTATCTGAGCTACGCCTTTTCTGAAGTGGACAAATGTCACAAGGACTATATTGAAGACATGAAAAACGGAATCGAACCGTGGAAGGAAGCCCCCCAAGAACAACTGGAGAAGGTTACTACACTGAGCGACCAGATCCTTACATTGATGGAAGCGGATGACGATTCGACCGAGGAAGATATGTCCGCGAAGGTACACGATGCCAACAAACTGAGGTTTGAGGTGAAGTTGCGATTGTCCGCCATCGAGAAACTGCTAGCCACAAATTTGCCGAATGAACCACCGCTATCCATCATCGCCCAGCCTCTTCGTGGAACTGCAAGAGTCCCAGGGTCGTTCCCTTCGACTGCTCCCGTTCGGGCAAGATTGCCGAAACTCGAGGTTCGGAAGATTGGGGGCAACATCGGTGAGTGGCAGGAGTTTTGGGACTCCTTTGAGAGCGCAATTGACAAAAATTCGACTTTGGCCGACGTCGACAAATTTTCATATTTGCGTGGCCTTTTGGTTGAGCCAGCACGGTCGGCGATAGCTGGATTTGCCCTTACGTCAGCAAATTATAAAGCAGCGACAGATGATTACATGATGGAAAAAATGACGGCCATCCAAAGAACGTACATCAATGACCTGATGAACATAGAGCCCATTTACAGCGAATGAGAATGCACACCGGCTCCGAGCCTTGTACGACATCGCTGAGACCAAGTACCGGGCCTTGGAAGCACTTGGTGTGGACCAAGAAACATACTCCACCATCGTAGTGCCTTCATTGTGTGAGAAACTTTCAGAACAGCTGTGGAAACAACGAGTGGAAATTAGAGCAACTATTAGACATCTTGGGTCACGAGGTTGAACTGCGAGAAGAATACCAAAGGAACATGCGACACACAAGGAACCCTCGAGACGACTTGAGGAGGAAAACATCAATGCACACTGGAAAGCAAATGAACTGTGCCTTTTGTCTGGGAGGACACAACCACGAGGAATGCAAGAAAGTCACGAATGTCCATGAGCGTAAGTAATCATTAGTTAAATTTGGTAGATGTTTTAACTGTATTCGAAAGGGACATCTTTTTAGAGACTGTAAAAAGAACGTTATTTGTAAGT
This sequence comes from Pocillopora grandis, assembly GCA_964027065.1. Taxonomy (NCBI): domain Eukaryota; kingdom Metazoa; phylum Cnidaria; class Anthozoa; order Scleractinia; family Pocilloporidae; genus Pocillopora; species Pocillopora grandis. Next base: position 9,941,237 of record OZ034739.1, on the reverse strand, counting down.
TTTGTAAGGGAAAACACCATTCGTGCCTTTTTAGTGCCGACTCCTAAAGGGAAGGGGGAGCGGCAGAAAATTCGAGTAACCTCGGTTCTGGAGAGTCAGTTGGAAATGGCATGCATGTTGAAACAGGTAATAGCGTCGCTTTATAAACAGCACAAGCCCAAATTTCGGGGAAGGGAAATGCGCGAATTAGAGTGCTTTTTGACACAGCAAGTCATACGCCTTTCGTTACGTCGCTCGTGGCTAAAGGTTTTGGTTTAGAAACTCTCCGGAGGTGAGGATGTATTTGGGATGTATTTGACTCCAGTGGGGGGAGGAAACGCAATTTACATCGAAGCCTTTGTCGTCCCTGAAATCTCGAGGGTAAAGAACGAGCACTTGGAATTAGTGCGTGAGAACTACCCTCACTTAGCAAACATATGGCTCTCTGATGTTTGCCAACACAAAGAGCATCTAGAGATAGATGTCCTTATAGCGGCGGATTATCTGTGGAGCTTTCAGACAGGTAATTTCGTCAGGAAAGGTATGGGTGAGCCGGTAGCCATAGAAACACAGGATGGGTTGTTTCTGGTGCTTTAGAATCTAGTCAGTCAACGGAGAGAAAGCGAGCGGTCAGTGTGAATCTCGTAGGAAGAGACAGTATAATTACGGGAAAATTAGAAGATGACGTTCAGGTTCTTTGGGACTTAGAAACATTAGGGATAGCAGAGAGTGACAGAGTGTAAGAGGAATTTATAGACAACATCACGTTTAACGGAAATCGGTATTCCGTCAAGCTGCCATGGAAGGAGGGGCGTGACCTCTTAGATAGTTGTCTAAGTTGTCTCTTAGACGAGTTGAGTTTGTCACATATGAAAGGTCAGGTCAAAAAGCTTGGAAAGGAGCCAGAGGTGTTGAGAGAGTGCGACTCAGTTATCAAAGAACAGTTAGCTTCAGGAGTAATAGAAAGAGTGCTAGAGCCTGGAAAGACGGATGAAGTTCATTACATCCCACATTTGGCGGTCATACGCAAAGAAGCCAGCACAACCAAGCAGAGAGTGATGTATAACGCGTCAGCGAAGTCAGGCAAGGAAAGTGTTTAGTTAAACGACGTTTTACACAAGAGACCGTCCCTCACACCCTTACTGTTCGACATTTTGATTAGGTTCAGAGGGGAAAGGGTAGCACTCATTGGCGACATAGAGAAAGCGTTTTTGAACGTTGAAGTGGATAAGGAAGACAGGGATTTCCTTAGATTTTTGTGGTTAGACGACGTCGATGATCCCGCGAGTGAGATTGTTTTGTACCGGTTTTGTCGCGTAGTTTGGTTGGTAATTTGGTAATTTGGTTTAAACGTGTCTCCTTTTTTTTCTGAACGCCACGCTAAGGCACCACATTTCGAAATTTAAAGATGAAGACCCAGAATTCGTCAGGAAAATGATTGAGAGCTTTTACGTAGACGATCTGGTGACCGGCGAAGATAGTACGGTAAAAGCCTTACCTTGTACGAGAAGTCCAAAAATAGACTGGCACGTGGAGGTTTCACACTGCGAAAGAGGATGACCAACGGCAGAGCGCTGAAAGATTTAATTGACCAAAATGAGAATCGAAAACCCGCAAGCGAACGCGTGTCAACCGCTTTCCTACGCTAAGTTCACACAAGGAGCAGAGGTAAGTAAAGGTTGTTCAAAGGTTTTGAGCTTCCCTTGGAACTATGAAAATGACGTAATCTGTTTTAACTTTGCGAAGATTGTGGCCAAAGCACAGGAAGTTCGACCGACTAAGCGAAATGTGCTCAGCGTTTTGGCCAGTATGTTCGATCCTCTAGGAATTATAAGTCCCGTCATTGTCTACATGAAGATGTTGTTTCAGGAGCTGTGCCGCGATAGTATCGGTTGGGATGACGAGCTTAATGCAGAGCCTAAAAAGAAATGGAGTGATTGGATCGTAGACTTGTCTAGGATCAACGGGATCGCGATAAGTAGGTGCATTTACGATAGTCCAAAACAAGAAGAGATGGGGTGTTACTTGCACGGTTTTGGCGACGCTAGTGACAAAGCGTACTGTGCTGTAGTTTACTTTGTTTACCGAACTCGAGATGGAGTTCACGTAAGATTGTTGCCTTCGAGGTTAAGGGTTGGACCATTAAAAGCACTGAAAATTCCCAGGCTATAGCTTATGTCCACAAGCATCCTAGCCCAGCTGATGAGCACCGTGAAGACAGCCCTAGAAGCACAGGTGAACCTCACGGCACTAGATATTGGTTTGACAGCAAAACTGCGATCTGCTGGATTCAAAACAGGGAGGAGTGGAAACAGTTTGTCAGACACAAAGTGAATGAGATTCTTAAGCTATCAACCAAAGACGAATGGAGACATTGCCCCGGAGAAGACAATCCAGCTGACACTGGTTCAAGAGGAGCGATGAGTTCGAAGGTGAAAGACAATGAGCTGTAGTGGAGAAGACCTCCTTGGTTGCGCCAAGAAGGAAGCAAGTGGCCATTGAACCAGGTCGTTCCTTGTACACCAGAGAGCCAGGGAGAAGTGAAAAAGACGACTGCCATAATGGTCGTAGACGTTCAAGTCCCAGCTTCGACCGCAAAGGTAGTAGACATAAATCGATATAGTACAATGAGAAAATTAATCACTGTAACGGCATGGGTATTGCGCTTTATCCAAAATTCGAATCCTAGACGTACGAAAAGAGAAGGCAAATTGACAAGGGAAGAATTGATTAACGCTGAAAATGCATGGGTGTCAGCAGCACAGTTCGAATTAAAGCGTCAAGGAAACTTTACCAATTTGGAAAATATGCTAGGCGTAAAAACGATCGATGGTGTCTTAAGATGTGTCGGAAGATTAGAGAATTCAGATTTAGAAATAGAAGCTCAGAAACCAATAATTCTCCCGAAAGACCACGCCTATACAACGAAAAGGATAGAAGGATGTCATGAAAGGGTACTTCATGGCGGTGTTAGAGAAACTCTCGCAGAGTTAAGGTCAAGGTTTTGGGTCCCTAAAGGCCGGCAAAGCGTAAAGAAAGTTCCGAGCAAATGTGTAGTTTGCAAAAGTTAGAAGGAAAAGCCTATAGCGCACCGCGCAGTGCAGCGCTACCAGAATTTCGAGCCACGGAAGCGACGGCGTTTTTTAAGACAGGGGTTGATTTCGCACGACCTTTCTACGTCAAAGCGCAAGCTACGACGATGCAAGAAGTCTATATCGCGTTATTTTCATGTTGCGTGACACGAGCAATACATTTAGAATTGTGGGAGATTTGTCAACAGGAGCTTTTATCCGAGCTTTGAGGCGGTTTGCAGGGAGACGAGGCACGCCAGGTCTGATAGTATCAGATAACGCAAAAACATTTAAAGCAGCGAACAAAGTGCTAGAGAAGCTTTACAATCACCCCGAAGTTGCGCAAGAGTTGTCGAGCAAAAAGATTGAATGGAAGTTTAATTTAGAACGGGCCCCCTGGGGGGTGGGTTTTTCGAAAGAATGGTCGGATGTGTAAAACGTTGTTTGAGGAAGGTGTTAGGTAATGCAAGGCCAAAGGCTAACCCTTGACGAATTGTCTACCGTGTTGATCGAGGTGGAAGCAACCTTGAACTCCTGTCCACTTACTTACGCGTGTGACGAAGTAGGCGAAGAGGTTCTGACCCCATCGCACTTGATCTTCGGGAGAAGAATCAAGACAATTCCGGACGAAGTTATTGAAGACGAAGAAGAAGGTGAGAGTAGATATACTAGAAGATTTAGATATTTGAGCTTAGGTTTGGAATCGGTGGAGGCGTGAGTATTTGACTGACTTACGCGAGTTCCATCGGAGTAAGGTCGGTAGAAATGCAAATACCGTAGAGAAGGGAGATTTAGCCACAGTTTACGACGAAAATAAGAAGCGTGAAGAGTGGAGAATGGCAGTTGTAGAGAGTCTCATTAAAGGTAAAGATGACGTAGTTAGGGGTGCAAACATTCGAGTCATTGCTAAAGGGAAGCCCTCATGCATGTCTAGACCCGTTCAGAAACTCTACCCCATTGAGGTGCAAAGCGAGTTCCAATCCGAAGTACCACAGGGAGGTGCTCAAAAGGGATCCAAAGGGCTTAGGCGTAACCCCAGACGCGCTGCAGCGACAGATGCGCGATGGAAGACAAACTTAATGCTTGACTCGTAGTCGAGTCAAAGGGGAGAGAGTGTTCTGAAATGTTTCCACGCGAAAATCGATTTCCTGGATTTATAATGAATTCAATTGTGTATTAAGTGAGTTGTAATTTCGTTACCGTTAAAGTACGGAGTCAACGTTACCATTAGAAGTAGCATGTAATTGGGAGCGGCATAGGGTAATCAAATTAGTTCTGCTAGCAGTAATGTATGAAATTAGATATTTGCAAGGCGTTTAAGCGCGTAGGAACTTAGCAGCATGATTATCAAGAAAAATCATGTTTAATAGAAAATTAATGCCCACGAATCGTTGTAGAACGTGAGTGAATCTTGAATCCCACACGGAATTACGTATCTAGGTGTGGATTTCCTCAGCTAATAAATGTAACATTTTTGTAACCCTAGGATTAGATTGTAATAGAGTAGATAGATCGAAGAACGGAACGTGTAATGCAGAATTGTCGTCAATAAAGCCTGAATCAAGAGAAAGTATACAGTCCAAGATTACTGAACCAGCGTGTGCGGAATTCTCAGCAACGCAAGTGGGAAATTCTGCGAAAATGTACAACTTATCTTTCTTTACCTCTACCGAGGAAACGAAACAGCGATCAGGTGCTACTACTTTGTTAGGTGTTGCGCAAACTTCCATGTTGATAAAGTAGCTGGAAATCCCCATGGGGTAAATTTTCCGCTTGCTCTTCGATTGACTCAATGAAAACGATGACTATTCTGTGATTGGCTGGTGGCCTGTTTAAACAATCAAAGGGAAAGGAATGTAGTTCAAGAGTAAGCAGCTATTCGTGGGGAGGAGCGTTGCGTGACGAAAGAGACTATCCTCTACTCGAAGCACCAATCCTTGTTACGGCAAGTTCAAGATTTAGAATATCGTTGAAATCAGTTCATGATTAGCTTCCTTCGCCGCTGTTGCGTGACGAGACTTAACAATGGTTGTGAAGAAAACAAGTTCTTGACGCGCTGTATAGCAAATGTAGAACCGATATTCTTGATCCATAAAGAGGCGAAAAGAATAAAACTTCAACTGGATATGAGACTGATCGCTGAACATGTGACTTTTCGTGCGATAAAAAAAATTTGGTCCACAATGCGTACATGTGTCCGGCGCGGGATAATGTCTCACGCACTCGCATTTATTTTTCCTCAGAGGGTACGATAACGAATCCTGCGATCTGATTGGCTCTTAGTGCGGTTCGGATTTTCCTATCTCTACCCCTGGGCACGGTAACCCTTTCGTGAGTCGCCGGTAAGATCCCTACCTTCGTTGCCATTTTTCAGAAATATATTTTGTTTTGCCGGCTGGTCTGTATTATTAAGCGAAGTGTTTATAAGCAAATCAAGCCGATTAATAACTTATCAATCCTCTCCTTCCTTACTCTCAAATCATTTATGGTTGCCAGCAAAAAATTGTTTTCGAAATGAATTTGTGGTAGCAAATGTGTCATTCGGTGGGTCTAATTAACTTTAATCCTTAACAAAAAGTAATTCGGAAAGTTAAAACTGTGAGATATTTGTTTACAATTAAATTAAACGATGGAAATTTCATTCATTTAATATCTGAATTCTCTCAAACAATTTTTTGAACTAATGTAAAAAGGTGAGCAAAGTTTCCAGTCCTACTAAAAATACACTTTCGGCAAGTCTGCAAGTCCTTTCAATTTGGCCATTTGTACCGTAAATTGCACAACAAGAACCAAAGGAATTAAGCGAGGAAAAACCGCTTTAAATTCCTCTCGGGTCTTGTTGAAGTATCTCATTTGACTTAAGTTTTTTGATGGAAAAAGACCAGATTTACACACGCAATTGCAGCAAACAAACGAGCAAACTCCCACAACTTCAAAACATACATTTGAATTCACTTACAATTACTTTCCTACCCATTAACTGATTGAGCAGAGGTATTCTCCTCATACGAATCATCAGTGAAAGAGAATAATACTTTCCGTAAGATAAGTGAATGCTTTTGAAGAAAAAAAAATTGTCGTGACAGTCATTGAACTTGAGTTTGTTTGAAAAACCAGTACCGTTGTTGATTTTCAGAAGTGTACATGCGCTTATTTTATCTTACGCGCTCTCTAATCGACAGGTGTCAGATTTTTGAGAAATATTTGCAAAAAAATGATTCAAAGTTTGTGTGGGAGCCTTTTAAACCACCTTTATCTTTACTCAAATAAAATTTTATATTTCAGTGAAGCTCCTCTCTTAAATTTACATTATCTCTGTTTTACCTACTACCTACTCGTTCAAAAATTGTTCAATTTAAAGAGGATCTTGCCGAAATTTCATGTCAGCCTTAAAAACTCTTTACAGGGGCCAATTTACATCATTGACTCAGTCGATAAAATCAAATTACCTTGCCTAACTGACATAATAACTGTAGTCCTTTAACAGTACAGTGTGATAAGTGTAAACAAAATATTGTTTTCTTTAGATGGTAAAGTGTATTTTAATTTCATTTCATTGGAGACCTAGGAATAATTTTACGATTCTTCTCAGTTCTTCAGCTTTCCTCTAACTTTTCTTTTCTTTTCTTCAAGGACCCTAACACTTGCTTCATCGATAGCCTGGTAGGCTCTCGGTTTCTGCAATGTTTTGTTTCTCTCACTTTTAGAGAATGTTTAGAAGTTCTTGGCGCCCGTGAAGTCATAAAGCTCATGAGTCTATTTCAGAGTCGATTTCAAGATATCGACGCTTACGTTTTTACAACTTTCAAGACGACTTTGAACACATAAATATGCCACAGCTTTTACAGATCGTAGTAAATCACAGAAGTTTCAGTTCTACGCGAGTAGATTTTGAATTTGTAGCTCTGCAGAGTACATTTCCCAAACTTGGCTTTGTATCTGATTCCTTTACGGACTTTAAAATCCTGGAACAGCTGGGCTCAATTCTCCCCAAAAAGGAGCTCAGTATACCTTAGAGGGACTCAAAAAGCACTCATTACTTGCTTGGAAGTGCCGCGCTGTCATCAAAGCGCTTTCATTCAGCTGATGACGACGACGACAGCAATGATCAAATACTTGAGTAAGGAAGGTTTGATCAATAAAATGCCGATATTTTTGGGTTTGATCAATAAAATGACGACATTTTTGTGTCAGAGATGCAAGAAGCGAAAATTTTATAGAAATCTCTTTACAAATGGCTAAAGAATTGGTTGCTGTCGAGAGCACTTCGAGTGGATCCGCAGACGGCCTTTCACATGAGCAAAGCGAAGCAAAGGAATCTTCGGCTTTGTATCGAAAGCCTCAATCGACTGCTCAGGAAGCCAATCCCGAGCTTAGACTAGTCAAGTCAGACACAGAAGAAACTAGTTCATCTATTAAAGGGGTTAGGTTCTGTAATGTAGAGGTGCTATCGTGCGTCCTATTTCTGCTACTTTGTGGCGAATGCGGCGATTTCAGTCTTTTGTTTATGGAAGATAACTTGAAACGGAATGGATGTGCTTCAACCGTACATATAATAATAATGTAATAATAATAATAATATTTAACGAGAGAGCTCAAATCGCCTCAGCGGTTTTCAGTGGGGCCTTCATTAACTAATTAATTAAATTAATTCACTTAATAACCATAATTGATAAAATAATAATAATAATAATAATAATAATAACAATAAAAATAAGCAAATAAGATAAAATACAATGTGTTATAAATAAACTTAAAAAGAGTCCAAATCTTAAAATCGATAACTAATCGAAATATCAAAGTTTAAAATTAATCAAAATCTTTTAAAAAAGTTTTCAGCTTGGATTTAAAAATAGATAAGAGATATATTACTTTCAGATCAGTTGGAAGACTGTTCCAGTCTTTCGCAGCTTGATAGATAAATGTTTGTTTACCCCAGTTAGTTCGAAGAAGGGGTAAACGAGGATAATTGGAACGTCTTGAATGGACAGCTTGATTTTTGATAAAATCAAAGTTAAAATCAGTTTCCCCAATTAGGCACTTGCGGATTGCAATGTAGCGATGAAAAAGCCTTCTTGCGGAGAGTGACTTGAGATCTAAACTCATCAGTGCTTCGGTTGACGAGCTTCGGGATGGGTGCCCCAACAGAACTTTAGCAGCTTTATTCTGTAGGATCTGTAATCCTGACATTATGCTGTCATTGTTCTCGTCCCCCCATATAACATCTCCGTAATCAAAAAGAGGGAGGATTAGGGTATTGTACAATGTAACTCTAGTTTGTAGTGACAGTAAATTCCTTATTCTCCCGATCAGGCCTATCGTTTGATTAATCTTCGTGCTGATAGCATCGATATGATCTGCCCATGACATAGATGGGTTGAATGTTACGCTTAGGTACTTAAATAATTGTGTTCTCTCAATACAAGTGACCTCTACTTTAACCAAAATATCTTGAATGCAATTCAGTTTCCAAGGACTTCCAAAGATAACAAAATTGCATTTGGATATATTTAGAGTAAGGAGATTTCTAGAGAACCACTCAGACACTGTTCGTAAGTCAGCATTGATGTGATGTTCAAGATCAATGACATTTTTGGTTGAGTAATAGATTACAGTATCGTCCGCTTAAAGGATAATATCACTTGCCAGCTGACAATCGGAAGATCATTCACGTAAATCAAAAACAGTAAAGGTCCCAATATACAGCCTTGGGGTACCCCGACAGGCATTTCGGTAGCTGCAGAGTGAGCATCTCCAACCGATGTGATTTGTGACCTGTTTGTGAGATATGATCTAAACCACTGGGTGGTAGAACTGGTAAGACCGATGTTCGTCAGCTTTCGTCAGTAGTAGCAAGTGATGATCCATTGTATCAAAGGCCTCAGATAGGTCTAAAAAACAGCACCTACAAAGGAACCAGCGTCCATATTCTGAAGAATATTGACTGTGAAATGAGCCAAAGCTTTCCCAGTTGATAACTTCGGTCTGAAACCAAATTTTTTGGATGTAATGATCTCATTATTCTTAAGATAAGCATACAGTTGGATACGCGCGGCTAATATTAATAAGGGAAAAATTTGGAAAATCACGTTACGCAATACATCAAGCTGGGTTTGTCCAGTTGATTTTGATTGACGCAGGGAAATGTTGTTTGTCGCTCAAAACCGTTGTGGTCTATAACAACGTAAAATCATTAATGATGGAAACAAATTTGCAGATAGGAGGGCTAGCTCATCGCTTTCCGTGTGCTAAATCTCGAGAGAAACGGCATCAGTTCTTTCAGAGTATATGCGTGTTGTTTTGTAAATAACACTGTAACGTATTTTAACTTGTTTGTGTGTCCTTTTAAGCGACGCGATTTGTCTGTAATGACCAGAGTGCCAAATTTTATTCTTTAATTTTGATCCTTTCCACACTGTGCTTCGTTTATGACCTGATGTTTTAACGAAAATTATCGAGATGCATTTTGTAACTTGTAGCAAGATAGAATTCCGCGAACTATATTATTGCAATCGCTGCGCGCTGGACAAAATATGTGAAATATACACTTTCGATTGCTGTCCACACGAATGGTCTGACCAAAAATCATTTTTTGGCTTGTGGCGACGCGAAAAAAGATAATTGTTGAAAAACTGAGCTATTCTTAAAACATGTGTCATGAACCCTGTTCATGGGCTAAAGATAAAAGAAGACTTTCTTCAGACGGGAAGTCGAGAGGATCGCGTTTAGCTGTGAAGAGCCATTTGTGCCAAAAAAGCAGCATAATATTCACCATATATATCATATATTGCGTAGCATATATCGCAGTTTAATGTTTGCACCCTTATTATAGAAACACTGTTGTTAGTTTCGTACAAAGCAATCTTCTCAGGTATTATTCGGATACACAGTTTCCGGCTCAAAGTGCGATTTCCCCACAGCCCACGCACGTTAACTATATTTCTACAGTTCGGTTTTTTACTTTTTCTTCATAATAATTTGATCTGGTCTGCAGTTAGCCGACTCTTATCAACTTTGACTGTTTCAGAAATTGGAAAGAGATGTTATGTTCTCTCAAGTCATTGCGAAATATGGAAGTCGCTTTGTCATTGTCTCTAAGAGGGTTTACTGTAATTTACGAAACAAAACGGAATGAAAAAATGTAATTTGTGAGATTAACTCAAATCGCTAATTTGCGAAATGGAAATTCGTAGTTTGTGAATCAGAATTCCGTAACTTTCGAGAAAAACGTGAAAACTACTTTAACGCTTGTGAATACCGTGCTAAGGACCGGAAATTCCGTGATCTTTGTCTTCTGATAAAATCAATGCCAAAAAGAAGATAGCTAAATTTAATGATCTAATGTATACACAAAAGGAAATGTGAAGCAACTTATGGATGATTCATGCTAACCCATGAGTATCATTTAGCACTGGCACAAGTCGATTTAACGGCACACGCATGACTCAACACTGGGAATTGGCGATATTTTCAATAAAAATTATAGTCTAATGCTTAGGTGCCGGTTTCTCTTTCGCATGACAAAAAAAAAAGAACGCTTTGGTGGTCGTGTCGCATTATCGCCTTCAAGTTATATTTTTGCTCTCACAAGCGTGTCTTTAAGGGATTCTCCATATTTGTAAGAGATGATCGGAGGTTTTGTGAATTGTTTTTTGTGAATTGATTTTTGAAAATTGTTTTTTGTTCGGTCGGCTTGAAATGGGTTTGATATTTCCAAGATGGAACCTTTTGCAAATCTTTCTCCTTTAACACTGTGGAATAGAGTAAAGTGCGTCGGTCTCTGATATTTATAGGAATCTTTATATATGAATATGTATGAATCCTTCCCTATCTTTTTCTACGAAGTTGATAAAAGCACTGGCGGCCTAAGCTCACGTCTCGAGAAAAAGCAAACGATCAATTCATGAAAGCGTCACGCGTTGTGTGACTCGATTTAAGTTACGAGAAGAACCGCGGTAAAGAGAAAATTGACCGCCTACCCAAGTCTCTTCCGCGGCCGTTTTCAGTCTGGTCATCATGAGCATAGCCAGAGAGAAGAGAGTTTGAAAAAGCTGGTAGAAGACGCTCGTTTTCAGCGAAATGCGTGGGGAATTTTGGCATCGAGACATGTTCCAGGGTGCCATGATCTTAGAAAAATGACTACCTACAATAAAGAGTACGTGACTGTTCTATCCATTGATAAGCTTTTGATTCGCTGCATTCCGCACTAATGATTCAGAAACACAAAGCATACGGCTCTTCCAAAGCATCACAGAATCTTATGCGATCCTTTCTTAAGCGCAGAAGAAACAGAGTCAAACTAGGGAAGCGCACAGCGCATGGAAAAAACAAAAAAGGGGGTGTCCACAAGGCTCCTCCTACGGTCTGGAACTTGCTCCAAGATGATCTCTCACTACATAGGCAGTCTGGTAATCTATTTATGTATGAGGGTCTGTATGGGGGGGTCTACTTGTCGGTTGTCGGTTAAAATTCAGTCACTTCGTCGGTAGTAGGTTAAAATTTTCGATCTTTGTCGGTTGTCGGTAAATCTTAAATACTTACTGTCACAAGTCGAGACGCACAAATGCACGAACAGCTCTGCCGGATCGGGTAATACACGCTCTCTTGACAAGCTCTTCATTTTCAGTGTCTTCGTCATCAGAATTTGTCTTATATTCATCAATTTGTACCTCTCTGTGATCCTTGAACATCTCAGAAACATCCCCATCGTCCACAAATTGTATACTGACAACTGGATGTGGTACGGAATTCGATCTAATCGAAGTCTTTCTTCAGACTCGTTGGCGGTGGGTTGAACAGCGTAGACAGCAGGCGGCAAGGCCCCAGCTTTATCTTTTGTTGTTTCACTCCTAACCGTCCGTTGGCGTACTGGTCTGTAACTCTCCAACCATTCTTTCATCTGTTCCTCCATACCTGGTGTTATTCCTTCACTTGGCAAAGGTGCCATCGTTGCAACAGCTGAAAGGGGCACGGCAGATTGAGGGACAGGATAGTACGACCTGTCATGCGTATAGTACTTTGCTGCCCATCTGGATGTACGCTTTACAGACTCCTTCACGATTGTACCAAAATCCTGGGCATACTGGAGAACCGTAAATGTCTCATGCTTGAAATGTGAGACAACATACAGGTTTTCAACTTGTATTGTCAGCAGCGTTTCCAGCAGTATGTCGTCCGCAAATTTTAGATTTACGTCGATCAAGTTCATATACAGTCTGTCCATCCCTTTTTTCAGCAAAGAAACAGACACTTGAATCTTCTGTGATCCTCACTTTTAGCTACTTCTTAATGTCATACACCACTCACTTGCTTGAAATAGCTGACTTTTCCACTAACTGTCCTGTCAGTGTGACGACAAGCGTAGTTTCTTAAACAAATGTCACATTTAATTTGAACTTTGCTTAATGCAACACTGCCATTCAGATCCTTAAGAGCTGAAAAAATAAGAATAAAGAATAATTAAGCATATAAATACTTCTAACTTCTAGTAGTTTCTTTTCCTATTTCTCGACACAGTTAACCCCTGAAATAGGGGAATACTAACTGGGAGATTCACACTTAGCCACAGTGGATTATAGCCTTGAAATTTAGTATTTGAAGGATTTTAACGCCTTCACCCTCTTCAAACCGACATATCTTATCTCTTGCAAGCTCATACAAAAGGGGGAAGAGCAATTTTACAATAAAAATAAAATTTTGAGCCGGTTTTAGGAGAAACAGCCAAATATGCAAAACATAACAGCCAAATATTATCTCTCACTCTCTCTCATGTCCTTTACGCCTAACAGGCATGTAGGGCAGCAACGTGTTCCCTCCACATCTGGCGATCCCTTGCCATGAACTTAATGCCCTACCAGGTCTTCCCCATCTCCTTTATTTCCTTCTCAACTATCCGTCGCCATGTGATCTTGGGGCGACCCCGCTTGCGTTTCCCTTCTGGCGTCCAATGCATAGCAGTTTTTGCAATGGAAGCTTCTTGGCGGGCGACATGGCCAATCCACCTCCAGCGTCTCCTCATCGCCGAAGATTGCCACCTTGACGTGGTGGGGGTGCTTGCGCGCTCCAATGAGCCCGAGAGCTATGCTGGCTGGACCTCTCGAGGTCCTGGTAGGGACACCCATGCCAGAAAGGTCAAAGGTTTGGGGCCAGACAAAGAGCAATCTAACGGCCCTCCAGGTTTGGGGGTTTTGCATAGGGCTAACAACCCTATCATGTAAAAAGTTTTTGTTACGGAAACAGCAACGTGTAACTCTGAGGTCCGGATGGTTGAGGGTTACCAAATCCAAATCCAAAGCCAAATATTATAAATAGATATTTTTGACATTATTTTTTCGTTGGACAAACAAGGCAGTCTTTGTTAAATAAACAGCACAGGGTTCCAAAAATAGTGAAATTCATGACAACCTACAGGAAACGAGACTACATAGTAATTTCAGGCCTACCTTCTTAAAACGTTTGAAGATCTGCTTCTTGCCTTTCGTTTATCCGTATGTCACCTCCTTCAATCATAATCCTCTTTGCCAAAATTTCGTCCTCTCTCGTTTCTTCTCGTAATTTACGTTTTCTCTTCACTTTCCAATGGTCGCCTTTCTTTCGGAAGCGTTCGTTAACTTCTGCTTGCTCGTACATGTATCACCTACACCCGGCGCCTTAAGCAGCACGACGGGTTTACCGGTCCAGTTTGTAACTTCTTGGATGATATGCACTAAAATGTGAAATAGGGCCTGTTTTAAGTACTCTCGTTAGCAGATCTTAGCAGGTTCTGGTGACGCTAGGCGTTATCTCTAAATCTATTCCTTAACCCACAGAGAAAATAAGCTGCAAAAGTTAATTGCTCATTTCGATGTAACACGGCATACATTACTGAAGGTGGTTCCAAAAGTGGTTGGACATGTACGGTTTAAGAAATTTTCCTTTCATAAATTCTACAGAAAACTGAGTAGTTTCACGCCAGGTTATCCAAAAGATTTATTTTCAGCTGTTTATATCTGCTAATTTTCAATTTGGATAAATTCTCAACTTCAAACTGCCCGGTACCATTAACGCGACTGTTAACCTGAAGCCGCAATAATCAATAGAATATGGCATTATTTGCTTTAAATTATAAATGCGATAAACAACAGATTGTCAACCTAGAAAATTTTTGTATTTGAACAACCGAAGTCAAATACAACGATTTGCAGGCTAAACAGTTATTGCTGTTAAGTTGCGTTAGTCATTACACAGAAATACAGATGGAAGCTTATATTTAAACCACTTTACTGACTAATATTATTTCTAAGGGACATTTTTTTATTTGTTAGCTCGTTTCTGAAACACAAATTTTCTTTTCACGAAAAACAGCAAATGGAAAAAATAGAACGAGTAGAGAACAACATAAATATTTAATCTTACAACTTGACTAAAGAACTACCACAGTGATGCAACCATCACACTCCGCTGGACATGTATAAAAACCATTCAGACTAATAGAGCGTTCTACGACTTACCGTTGAGCTCACTGCTGCCTTCATCAGATATTAAATTTGGCAGTTCTAGTTGCCACTGCCCATCTGTTACTATAGCAAAGTTCTCGCACCAGGCACCCTTGAGAAACCGTTAATCCATATTATTGCTCTGGTGGAAAGCAAAGAAATAGCCCGTAATATCCTCCCTTCTTCCTCGCTATCTGCTGTCTCTTCTCTCCAGAAGCAAAAGAAGTTTTTACCAAACACCGTCACTATCCTGAAAAAGGGTTAGCTTAGAGACGCACCTTTAAAAATTGTTCTCTAAAATGCCATGCTATTTCTGTGATCAGTCTTGTGCGATTTTCCCCTACCATGACTGGAGAACTCCTTTAGAAAGCACGGCATCTTCGTGGCCCTCTCCTCCATCCACGCCTAAGGAACAACGAGGTCTAAAACAGATGATCTAGTCCGATGGCTGGAAGGTGTGTTAAGAATTAGCGCTCGAGCTGAAATCAGTTCTATTTCAGCCTCAACATCGGTATTGCCGACCGAATTTAGGTGTTCATAAATGACTGTATAGCTGAAGTATGAGAAGCATCACCTTTTCCTCGACTTAGTTATTTTATTCGGCGAACAGAACCAACCAATGCCAGAAAAGATTGATTTCCATTTTGTAGAATTTAGTTAATAAAACTCAATTTGGGAAGAACATTCCCAACCCAGCTAAGGATTTGTGTTTGGGTTAGTGATTTCAAATGGCGCACCGTTCATTATAAATGTATCTTAGCTCTAGTTCACTATCTATCTCATTCTGTTTCCAGCTCCACACTTAATATTCTTCTCTTTTCTCTTCACTCATTTTGTACTTTGCCCAGTTTCGTCTTTGATGGAACTTTAATCCTTTTTTTTCTTTTCTTGATTTTTCCTCTCCCTTGTTATTTGTTTGTTTTGTATTCTGCTTACTGGTTCTTTCAAGTGAAGTCGCTATTACATTCAACGGCATCGATACTCAATTCTGCAGGAGATTGCCGTATCAAAGCGATGTCTTACCGTTAAGAAAAAGATATTTAAAATGAAAACTTGCAAATGATTTTCAGATATGATTTAGTGGAATCAGTACTTGTCATATAAGTTTTTTAATAACTCTGCTTTCAGTGGTTTCAGTCTTAAATTATAGCATATTCTAAATTACTAAAAACTGGATCATTGCATAATGCAATTCATTAGGGGTTATGAGCCATTGTACCATGCGCGCGCATGAAGACGAGTTAAACCGGAAGTGTTTTTGTATATTGTAATATTCCGTTTGTTCTTACAAAGTAAAGTTTGGAAGTTCATCCATATTTTTTTGGCGTTTTTAATAAAACAGTTATTCTATTCGCGCTTGTTGGATATGAGATGATTATAGGCATTAAGGCCTGTCTTCGCCACCAACGCGCGCTCATGGAATAATTGTTTATTGTAATATGAATAAATTGTTTAAAGCGTTATTTGCGGATATTCGCGGCCGAAAATTTCAGATGGGAACAATAAAATTTTATCACGGTTGCAATAAATTTAGCCTTGCGTGACAAACACTTGAGTGTGTTACATCTATATCAGTATCAGATTGCTGCCCGTCTTCGGCAAAGAACCGTAGACCTTCCGGTAGCTCAAATTTGAGGGCAGCAAAGTTTTCTAAAGGATCACAAATGAGCTGAAGTAAGACTGAATGCATAAGGTTTTCACAAATATTACTCATACGAAGCCCTCGCGAAAATGTACTATTCGAGGGCGATAAGCCGTATTACATCTCAGTATTTACAGGCCTTCTTTATAAACCTTCATCCCAAATCTAATTTTTCGACTGCTGAAAACCACGAAATCGACGAACTGTACTTCAGAATTAAGGAAACCTTCACTTTTTCAAAAACAGAAAAAGGAAGGGCAACATTAAATGGTACAATTAATGGTTACGTTCCGGCAAGAAGAATAAAAAAAAAACCTTCCGAAGAAGATTGTAAAAACAAAAAGAGTTAAAAAAAAAAAAAAAAAAGAAAGAAAGAAAAGAAAAGAAAGAAAGTAAAAAAAAAACTACCAAGACCTCTCGAGGTCCATCCTTTCACAGCTAGTTAAATCTGTGGTGGAATTTACTTCCTTGTGAACAAATATCTTGCCATTTAAGCAATACTCATTGTAAGTACGAATACTCTTCGATTTCAGACGGCGCAAGTGTCACATGGTATGAACCTCTACCGGTTAAGACAACATCGGCTGCAGGCGATGACCTAACTCCGGCAGAGACAAATCTTTGGGAAGGATATCCTGGGTCTCTAAGCTGGAACTTCAGTTTGACGTCAGTTACTGCTTTTGCGGTGAGTATAACGTTCAACACTGATAGCCTTGCAATTGGACCAACATCAGCTGTAAATGTGCCGGATAACCTCAAGAACAGGTTCAATATCACTAAGATTTCTCAACGACTCACTTTGGTAATCTTCAACGTGACCGCTGCATATGATGAAAGTAATGGACAATTTAGCTGTGAGTTGCTTACTGTCACAGGAAGGTGGTGCCGTAAGATTCAAGTGAAAGTTCTCGGTAAGCGTTAATTATTCTTTAATCTGAAATTTATATTGCGAAAGAATGAAAGTTAGGGAGGAATTAAAACAGGACAGAAAGGTTATTATAGCAGACCGACTGCGAAATTTTGGAAATGAGCCTCAAGGTTGTTAATTGTAACACAATACCAAATGACAAAGGGCAAGAAACGAGGCAAAGGTGCCATGTACCTGAACAACCCAAAAATGTGTTTGCTAGTTGCCCTCGAAAAATAAGAATGATTCAAGTAATGAAACAGAACTTGCCACCTGATCTGAATGATCACATTTCGAAATAACTGAGACCACGGTTTACAACACTTGTCCTCTTAATTTGTCCTTGTTACCTCATGTTTCCATGGTAATTTCTGAAAAGTGTCATTGATGATTAAGTCTAGTGGGAGATCCATGGGAAGGGTTCGGGGGATTTCAGACTTGCCCGTTATCAGAAGTCTGGGTTTTGGGGGTAACTCTACATGTCAGACACAAATTCACATTTTATCACTCAATAACGAGTATATGAAAGAAAGAGTTAGAGCGGTTATGCCTCTCAGAAGTTTGCCCCTACCACTTCTGCCAGTTCACCCCCTGAAATGAAACAACTTAGCTTAACCACTTCTCCTCTATATTTCAACTAATTTCATCAAAGCAATACATATAATAATTTGCTGTCAAAATCATGATTTATTTGGATAAAAATTCAATTTAGCAATTAAAAAATAAGTTCGATGAACATGCAAATTTCTAGCTGTGTTAATCAACGACCAATGAACATATTTTGTGGTTTGATACTCGCACTTATGTGTCGTTGCGCATATCACAGCAACTTAATGTGCTTTTGTGGTCAAGCATTTGACTCAGAAATAATAAAAAAAAAAACTGTCTGTGGATCAAAACACTTTGTCACTTGGATAGAACATAGGCATGCAAGAGTTATTTTTTTCAGATGGGTGGGTTGAGGGACAATTTGTGTAACTGATGTTTTGTTTTTCGTGACAGAAAAAGAGCATAACTTTCAAAAGAAAGAAAATATATGCGATACTTTACCTTGAGTTAAGAGAGAGCGAAAAATAAACCTACCAATTTATCTGAAATAAACTTAAACCGGTATCTTGTTGTCTATTTTCTCTTTGGCTTGAATACATGTGAACAAAATAAACTGGATTGGTGCCTCGCATACAGTAGTGTCCTTCCCAGCCGTTCTTTGGTCTCGTTCCACAATTCACTCTCTCCTTTGTTTGTGAGAAAGTGACAGCAATAAACAGTGGTTGCAAAGGAGACTGCATTTACTGCCATTCTTCTTCCAGAGAAAAAAAATCAAAGTTATTTGTTTACTATCATTGCGCGTAGTTTTAATTTGTGAAAAGCAAACCGAAACTCTATTGTATCTCCAATAGACCCTGACCAAAGATATATTGGAATCTGTGCTCTTTGAATAAGTGAAGATACATCGAATGAAGAGTAATCATGTTTCAAAGATCACTCTTTGATTGGTTGTTGCCTATCTGGACTTTGTCCTTGTACGTGAAATGCGTGATAAATGCAGGTTGTTTACAAGGAATTGACTTACGATGGGGTTAAGTTAAAGGCAACTAAAGTGAATTTGATTCATCGAAAACGTTAAAACATGGGAGAATTGCAGGGAAAATTGACTAACAGTAGCATTTAGTTCCTAGTGAAATTTTTTCAGTGTTTGGATAATGCGGTTAGAATATAAGATAAAATGGAAATGAAAAGTGATGGAGCAAGATCTAATGTAGTAAAATAGAACTTAGTTTGTGGGATACAAGTTCATCATGTCAAAAGCTACCTGGCATTCATGTAGAACAGCAATGAGGTATGTGCTGATTGGACTTTTCACAGTATATAGTTGGTGTCTCAATTGGCAAAGTCTTTTTGTGACCTCCGCACAATACAACAACAACAACAATCTTTTATCCACAATATTCAAGTACAAGAAGAAGTAAAGAAAATAAAAAGAAACTACAGAAAATGAAATGACAGAGATTTAATAACTTTTTTTTTCAGAGGGCACGGTAACGAATTCTGCAATCTGATTAGTTCTTTACCCGGTCAGTATTTTCCTATCTTTTCCCACGGGCAACGGTAACGCTTTTGTGATTCGCCTAGTACATCCTTACTTTCGTTACCATTTTTCATCAATATATCTCGTTTTTCCGGCTGGGCAGTTTTTTTTAAGCAAAAACGTCGGTCACTGCCTCAAGGCGATAAATAACTTGTTAATCTTCTTTTTTGTCTCTCTCAAATCACTTTGGTTGACAGAAATATATTGAAATATAAGCGATCCTCGCAGCCATGAACACTACTGAACTAGTGAAATGAGACCTGGAAAAAAAAAATTCAGGCCCGTACGGGAGGATCGCTTATTTCTCGTTTCTTCACCGCAGTGCACATATATGAATTTCATATATTTCCAGTCATTAGAAAAATATTGGTTTCAAAATGAATTTGTATAAGCATTAGTGTCATTACCTTGGTTGACAAGCGGCCTAAAAACCGCCTGCAATTAAATTTAATCGTTCACAAAAAGTACCTAGAAAGTTAAAAGGTGACGTATTTGGTTACAGTTGAACTGATCGATGGAACTTTCATTCATTTAATATCTGAATTTTCTCAAACAATTTGTTCGTAGTGAAAGGGCGAGCGAAGTTTTAATTTCAGCTCTACAACAAATATACGCTCTCGGTGAGTCTTTCCAAGTCCGTTCAAGTTGGACATTTGTACCGTAAATTGGACAAAAGAAACTGAAAGAATTCAATGAGAAAAGGCCCCATTAAATCCTCTTGTGTCTCGTTGGAGGGTATCATTCGAGTTTAGGTTTTGTGGAGGAAAGACCAGATTTACACACGCCTGTATTGTTTAATATGTTATCTACTGCGCTAGCTAATTAGGGCCACAATTTTCAATTAATTATTACTAATCGGATAACGTGATGACGTCATAAACGGAATTCACTGTATTACGACTTGCTAGTCAGAAGAACTGTGAGACACCACTGGATTTTGAACGCGACTACTCCAAGCGATGATTCAATAAAGGAGCTGTTTAAAACCGTGGACTGAGTTAATCTTCGACTGGCAAAATATTCAAAATCCACGGTGGTCTGCTACAAAGCGACAACTGGATAAGCGAAGACGGAAAACGCAGCTGAAATCGAGAAGGCTAAAGGCAAGCGTACAACAGCTAAAGGAAGATTCACAAGAAAGAAGAACTTCCTCACCAAGTTGATAGACAACAACCAAGGCGTAGAAATAGTTGAAACAAACTATGCGAAACTCGCGGAAGCGTACGATGAACTCGAAGGCAAACATGAAGCCTACATCGAGCTATTGCCAGACGATCAGTCTGAAGAAGCAGAAGTGTGGATGACAGAAGTCCAAGAGAAGTTTAATGAGCAAACAAACGAGCAAACTCTCCCAACTTCCAAAATAAAAAATCAGAATTTACTTACAATTACTTCCTCGCCGTTTACTTAATGAACAGAGGTAAATCTTTGTACATGAATTAATCGTCGATGAGAGTAAATAATTCTTTCCGTTCGATCATTGACTGTTTTTGAAGAGAACATTGTCGTGATCGTCCTTTCCAAACTAGTTTCATTGTTTTTCAAAAGTGAACATGCGCTTTTTCTTCTCCTACGCGCTCTCTAATTGACAGGTGTCAGATTGTGACAGATACTTGTAAAAATAATGTTTCAAAGTTAGTTTGGAAGCCTTTTAAATCACCTTTATCATTGCGCAAATGAAAATGTTTCGGTGAAGCATCTTTCTTTAATTTGCATCACCTCAGTCTATTTTAACTACCATTTATTCGTTCAAAAATAGTTCAGTTTATGGAAGATCTTGCCGTATTTACAGCCCTAAATCATTCGGGTTATTTCGGAAAGAAGTTAAAAAAAAAAAAAAATTTATTTGCTGGCTGGGAGGTCCGTATGGTGAAAAACTAAGACCTCGATCACAGTTTTTCACCATACGGACCTTCCAGCCGGCAAATAACATATATATAGGTACAAATTTTGAATCAGTGCGCAACAGCCAAGGTAGCAAAGCTTTCGAATTGGCTGCTGCTTATTTACAATTAAAGATAGGAACGAAGGAAAGAAATAATAATTAAGACTAAACTAATTCTCAAGGCGAGAAGTGTTATGAAAACGAAATGGAGATATTACATTTAGATTACGTTCAGAAAAGTCGGAAAACGATAGTAGATATGGTTACAAAGGGAACTTTAGTTGGGAATTCAGAACTTTGACTAATATTTGAGGAGAAGATTTTTATACCTCTTTTTAAAACTTCTAATAGAAAGCAGTTTCAAGTTTGTTGGTACCGTTTCCCATAATTTAGAGGCTACATATACAAAGGTGAATTTTCCTGTGTTGGTCCTTACTTTTGGTCAATCAAAATTACCCTTGGAGGATATTCTTCTTTCTTCCACGTCGTTGAAAATGACATCGGCCTCTTCACCGTTACCGAGACTTGGTTGAATGACGCTAACTCCGTCAGTATTGCTCAGTTATCTGTGGCTGGCTATTCCTTCAAGAATTTTCCTAACAGTACCACCACCATAACCGTGGTGGTGGTACTGGGATTCTGTTTCGAGACTCTCTCAAAGTCTCATCAGTGGATGGGAAGGGAAACAAGTCCTTTGAATTTTCGCAGTGGACTGTTAAAGTCCACGATCGCTCTATGAGATATACGATAGTGTATCGACCTCCACATTCTTCGTTACACCCTGTTTCTACCTCTGTCTTTTTCGATGAATTCTCTCAGTTTTTAGAGAATGTTGTTATGTGTCCCGAGGCCCTTTTTATCTCTGGCGACTTTAACCTTCATTTAGATGACCTCTGTGACAGTGACACCAAGAAATTTATGGATTTAGTGGAAACGTTCAGTCTTTCGCAACACGTTTCGAGCCCGACCCATTTATCGGGTCATACCTTAGATTTAATCATTACTCGATACTCAGATGATGTTGTTCTTGCTTCCCCTAAAACAACTTTTCCCATCTCCGATCATTTTATTATTCAGTGTCCTATTGGTTTCTCACGACCAGCTTTGTCGTGCAAAAAACTGACTTTTCGTAAACTCAAAAGTATTGATATTGTTGTGTTCTCAGCTGATGTTGCCTTTTCTATGCTTTGTGCAAGCGTACACTGGGACAACATTGATGCACTCTCCGACTGCTTTAACAAGACCCTTACTGACATACTGGATAAGTTTGTCCCGCTTAAAACAAGGACTATAATTAATCGTCCAAAGGTCCCATGGTTTAATGATGACATTAAACAACTCAAGTGTCAACGTCGTTGCCTCGAAAAGAGAGCCGTGAAAACTGACCTCCCTAGTGACTGGAATAATTACCATAAAGTTCGAAATCAGTACTCTGCATTTCTTAAATCTGCACGTGTGAATTATTATTCAAACCTAATCGATCAGTGTGCGGGTGACTCTCGCAAGTTATTTCGTGTGGTTAATTCTTTGTATAGGGAACTACTCGAGACGGCTCTTCCAGAGCACACTGACTCCACAAAGCTAGCAATCAAATTTGGCACCTTCTTTCTCAAAAAAGTGAAATCATAAAGGAAAATCTTGACAAGTTTGAAGTTCAAGAACCTCGACTCGTTCTTGTTACTCCCAAGGAGAATCTGGAGAGTTTTTCCGCGCTATCCATCGAAGAAGTGTCCAAAATTGTTCAAGAATCCTCCAATGTCTCTTGTCGGATGGATCCTGTTCCTACATGGCTACTGAAGTCCTGAACGTTCATATAGGCAAAATTTATAGTGAGGCATTTCGCGGATTATACAACATAAGACAGATCAGAAAATTCCTTACATTTCAATCGACTAAGACACTAGTCCACGCTTTTATATCCTCACACCTTGATTTATCATAACGCACTTCTCTTCGGTCTACCTAAATATCAACTCGATCGCTTACAGAAAGTTCAGAATACTGCGGCTAGAGTGATTTTTCAGATTCCAAAATTTGATCATATCACACCTGCACTTATCGACCTACAGTGGCTCCCAGTAACATTTAGAGTTCAGTTTAAATTGCTCCTCTTTGTTTACAAGTCATTACACAACCAAAGTCCTCCCTACAGTAAAGATCTTTTGTCCCTTAAACCAGCTACTAATTATGCTCTTCGCTCGTCTGCTCAACCTCTTCTGTTCGTTCCAAAAGTCAACTGCTCTTCACTTGGGGATCGGGCCTTTGCTCATGCTGCACCTGTTTTATGGAACTCGCTTCCATTAACTATGAGAACAAATAGTAGCCTCGCCATTTTTAAAAAGCAACTTAAAACATTTCTATTTAGGAAAGCTTTCAGTTTGTTTCAATAGTTCTAATTTTTATTGCCTTTGAATATTTTAATTTTAATTAGTATAGAACTTTAACTTATGTAAAGCGCTTCTGAATGTTGTTTATAGTTGTAGCGCTATATAAATTCCTTATCATTATCGTTATCATTTAAGTTCGGATACAACGCGCGCTGTCATTGTTTGAAAAAGTGTGCCCTATTTAAAAAATAGAGAAGGCTTGACTGTGCTCTATTCTGTTGTAAAGCACGCAGGAGGCGGTTAGAGCACGAAAGAAATGTAGGGAGAAACATTCGACTACGTCTGGTGTTTCTCCCCGCTTCTTGAGTGTTGTAGCCGCTTCCTAAGTGTTTTACAACAGAACAGAGCACAGTCAAGGCCTCTCTATTTGTTTTGTAATAAAGAATCCGTTAAATTTCTCAAGCATTACTTTCAATTTTCAAAACAAACTTTATTTCCAAAGCGAACAGCAGTGTTGTCAGCGTGCTCTATACTCTCATAAAGCAAGCTATTATAAGCCAATCAGAATCCCTGTTATAATGGTTTAAATAATCTGATTGGCTGTCAAAAATGTCAAACCGTCAAAGTTCACATTCTGCAATAGTTTACAAACTTAAGCAGTTCGGCAGGTCGAATTTAACACTTTTGCCTGAAGGATTTTTTGTCTCCAATACAGAATCTGAAAGTGAAATGTTCAGTGAAATTCGGCCGAATTGTGGCTCTTAAGAACACGCATGTTTTTTCATATAACAAGCTGAAAAGTACCTGTCCAATACGAGTGTTTATGAGCAAACGACAGCCGAATTCAGCGGAAAACTTGGCTGCAGTGACTGATGTGGCTTTCCACTCAAAGTATCGGAAAGGATATCAAAGCAAGCTCCTATTATTTCACTCGAAGGGCGGCCGATGTTTGCTTGCTTCATTGCGATGACCGGAGATCGCACAAGTGATTTGCTAAAAGACCATAAAGGCATATGTAAAAATTATTTTACCTTAAGCTAGTAAGCTTGTTTCACATACTTGCCTCTGGTAGCGAATAGATGATTGAGCTAAACCCAAGAAATCAAGGAGAAGGTCAGTTACAACATAGCTCGTAAATTCAGGTACTTAAGTTCAATTTCACTGGTTGGCTTCACACAAATGACGTCAGCAAACAAATACCATGAGATTTCAAGCTTAGCTGCAAGTTTTGAGATTTAAAGATCTTTTTTATTCCATCCTGATTGATATAGAACTCTAAGAGCTCTTAATGAAAAGTACATCTTCAGAAGGTCTCTTGATTTGGAAAGCAGTGGACGTTTAAGTCTAAAAGCAATTAAACGAGCTTTTGAGTAAACATTATTACGCTTTCCAATTGTGATACGAATTATGACCGGGAAATGAAAACGGAATTTGATTTAAATCTGCCAGCTTTCAGCTTTCAGCTTTTTTTTTTTAACAATCTCACACCCGTCAGATCACGGCATAGGGGTACACCAATCAAGGTATTGTCCTGTATGCCAATCAAGTCATGAAATTAGAGTACCGCAATATGTATCAATGGAATGAACCCAACTTTGACGCACACCAAAAATGACATAATAACAAAGAATTGTGAGGTCATATACCTACTTTAATGGTTCCTGTCCTTCGTGAGGAATTCGCCGCTATGACCTTTTGGGGTTAGAAAGGTCCTCAGTGACGTTTCTACTCTCAGATGAATGCTATTTTTAAGTAAACAACATTCAATTTATGACAATCCTACCCCACTGAACAAAATTCACATGAATGTAAATGCTTCTGTTCGTCAATTTTCCACTCAAAAACGTGCTTAGATGTTTCTACCTACCAATTTTTTTTTATCTACCTTAGACTTCGCCCCATCACATGTCAAATCTTTATAAACAACCTGCTTTAAATCGCGTATTTTGCATGCATGAGACAAAGTTCATTTGGCAGTAACTTAATAAGGAGCCCACATTGTAATGCCTGCATGAAAACCTCAGAAATATGATACTTTTCTCTTTGTTGAATATATTTTCACTCGTTAGAGGATTGGAGACCGCAAAATATCCTCAGATAGAGGCTTTTGGAGATAGAATAGAATTCTGGTTTGCTGTCGAATGCAAAATTAAGTGGAAGAATATTTTTGAGGCAACTAGCTGCTATCTCCAACGAAGGAAGCACAGTCTTCGCCTGCAAACAGGCCATTAATAAGTCTCAATTATTCAGACACCAATGAAATGAAAACATGTCTATACAAGGGTAGATCCAGGACTATTTGAGAGGGTAGAGGGGAGAGGGGGCAAACTTTGGCTTAGAAAACGCAGTAAAATAAACTGCGAAAATTTTTAAAGACAAGTATATTTTGAATATCTCATATTGAGTTTTAATATGCAATCCTCTTGCTACAACAATTTTGGGTCAGACAAGTAGTAAACCAAATCACATATCTGTTGGAAAGGGAAGGGAGATTAAAAGCCACTTAGAACCTCTGCATCTACTGCTGACATAGGAGGTATTAGTGATTAGCCCAAGATTTCCTCATTAGGATGGGTTATTTTTGATTTTGTAGACTGTCTGTAAAACTTGTACATTGGCCTATTCATGATTAGTTGCTTCGGGTTTTACCCAATAGAACTTAGTTGTGCATTTTTTGTCTAACAAAAAAATGGTTCTTAAGTACTTGTGCTTGACTTTGTAATGACTTCCAAAATCGAGAATCTCAGCCCAAACTTATATATACACATACGTGATCCTAGTGAAGCAATGTGCTGCTAGAAGTCATGGTAACTGCAAGGAATACAGCAACGGTTGCACAGTACAATGTATATATACTGCCATTATTCTCGCCACCTTTTGAGATGAAAGTAATTATGAAGTAGTTTGTTATAATTAATGTAATAATGAAACAACTCCAAAGCCATACATTGTTATATTCTTTCCTTTCAGCTCCATCAAGAATAACTTCGTCTCCTAATGGACAGACTGTTACGGAGGGTTCTAATCTGGATTTGTACTGTTATGCAACTGGTAAACCAGCCCCAAATATCACCTGGACCAGAGTGTTGGGGGACGGTACAAACAGTAAAGTGCTGTCTGTTGGAAGTTCCTGGCGTATTGTAAACATAAGAAGAAATTTTACTGCACAATACCGCTGTACAGCTGACAATGGGATTGGAGGTCCAGTCAATCATACTTTCCTTGTCAATGTACTTTGTGAGTACACCTTGTATTTCCAGTTATCCTTAATCATTTTTTTTTGCCTAATTTATTTGAGCTAGCTGTATTTGCAGTTAAATTTGCATGCCACATACTAATATTCATTTCAGTATTGAAGAATGACTTAACATTTCATTTCATTAAAAACACATACAACACTCTCTTTCCATGAAATCAAATGTTCCTGAACTGTTGTCGGGAATATCAGATTTAAGAGCTAATGTCAGCATGCATCAAACAAACAGCGGCAAGTCACCCAGATTTGTTTTCACTCCTACTGTCATATTTTGTAGCCCAATATGTTCTAATAATTGTGGTGTAGTGTTTTCGTAAAAATTTATTTTAGTTTTCGAGAAATATTTTTTTTTCGTTCGACCGCTCAAATATGCAAATTTTCACCGTGAATATTACCCGAGTTGTGTGACCTCATGTGACGAATGTACTAGACCTACGGTATTTCTGTGAACATAATCCTTTGTTTTATCATCTAAACTTAATCTCCGGTCGTTATTGAAGCTGGCAAAGAAATATTTATTTTTTGGTGCATATTTTTGTCCGATATACTTTTCCTATGTCGAAAAGCAGCTGCATTAAAACAAAGACAGTTTTAACAATGACCGATATGACAAAATCTACTGAGCTTCAAGTTTTTATAACACAAAAGGATGGTTATAAAGTTACTGTAAAAGTTTCCTTGTGTATTTGTGTTGTTCTATCTTGAGACGAACTCGAAGTCCGGAAAATTTACTTGATAGCAACTATGAAATATACATGGTACGCCTACTTGTCGCCACCGTTCACTGGCATAAATCACTACAATTTGCAAAAAAATCTAACATAACACTCTTACCTTGTTTATTTATGATTTTATTAGCTGTTCGATGATCACGTTAACTATGCTCTACCACATTCTAGCCAGATTTGAGTTCCAGTTTATATATCTTCTCTATCTTATTATATCAGTTGCGTGACAAGCGTGACACAGAAATTCAAAGATGAATCATCTCCGAAATACCAAGAGATGGGTTTTTTTCCTCTTTGCATGACATCTAGAAAAACCTCTCAGGAATTACTGCATTCAGAAAACTAAAATGTCCAGATCCATCAATAATTCCTTTGCCGGCTGAAGTCAAAGTATGATTACAATAGTCAATTTGATTGACAAGCTACATACTGATTTAGCTAACTGATCTATTTTATAAGCGTCTCATCTTACATGCTGAACTGGAGATTTGCTGTTTAGTTTAATCGTTTGCTGGTGGAACTTGTGGGTTTAGTTATCGAGAAGACCAAGTCGTTCCCTTGCGTGATTGTTAAAAAGACATTTCAAGTCACTTGCGGAGTTGCAAATTTTCAGATCCAGAACATGAAGTTGATCATACTCAAGATGTCTTGAAAACTCGTTCAATCTGGCTTCGGTAAGTAGGCTACTTACCACCGTGAACAAAATTACGCGTGACGTCAGACTTAAGTTTCGATTGGGAGTTGGTCAATAGGCTACCACAAATCCAGACAGAGGCGGAGTTTTCTGAACTAATGTCTGAACACTTTGTTGGCTTTCCGCCGTCTGGGGGGACGCGTAGTTATGCACACGGTGGTGAAGGGCCCTTCTGCACTAGCAACTAGACGCTGACAAAACTTGTTTATCTTCGCCAAAATCACATCAGAATTTGTCCTTGCTAAATGTCAAGTGTGCTGCACGTATCAGCACCCCCGGGGGACCTCTTTACATAAGAGGGCGGGGGTGCACGCCTGGAATTTCGAAAGACCGCTATAAAATTATAAAAGGTACTTAAGTCTTATCCGTGTGGGAGTGGCAACAATTTGCCAGTAAAAACAAGTGTATATATTCTTTTCTGTCTTTTTCAATGCTTCCCTCGCTCCGACAGAGGATTCATACAAATATGAGAGTCATGCCGCGTTTACATTGCACAGGCAGAAAAGGTCATCCAGAATGAGTGTCTCGTTCTGTGATGAAAACCCCAATAGACTCTCCCAGAAATTACTCGTTTCGAATAAATTTTACGCTGGTTATTATGTGGCAACCGGTATGAACTCGTTCTTGTACAAAACTCATTCGGATATCATGTAAAAGGTCCCCTAAAGTCTTTATTCCCAGAGCATCACGCTTTGCTCGCCTGGCTGAATACTAACAATTTCAGAAGCGTTGAAGCAACAACCCGCTTTTAACTGCTTCGCTTCCGCTGAAACAACGATTAGTGAAGAAAGCACAGATTTTAATATTTTCAGTTCAACGTAAACAAAAATCTTTATACATGGTAAATAGTCACTTGTGTCGACATCAATTATTGCGTGACTAGCTTATGATATAAATAAGGTAGGGGAAAAACACTACGCAAAACCTGGGCTCCTGTCAAAAAAATAATACCCAGGTGTATATAATAATCGAAACGGCTAATAAAATCATGAATAAACAAGGTAAGAGTGTTATGTTAGACTTTTTTTAAAAATTTTAGCGATTTATGCCAATCAACGGTGGCGACAAGTAGGCGCACCATGTATATTTCATAGTCTCTATCAAGTAAATTTTGCCGGACTTTGAGTTCGTCTCAAGACAGAACAACACAAATACACAAGGAAACTTTTACAGTAACTTAATAACCATCCATTGGTCTTTTAAAAGCTTGAAGCTCAGTAGTTTCTGTCATATCGGTCATTGTTAAAACTGTCTTTGTTTTGATGCTAATTTTCGACATAGAAAAAGTATGTCGAACAAAAATATTCACCAAAAAATAAATATCTCTTTGACAGCCTTAATAACGACAAGGGATTAAGTTTAGATGATAAAACAAAGGATTATGTTCACAGAAATACCGCAGGTCTAGTACATTCGTCACATGAGGTCACACAACTCGGGTAATAGTCACGGTGAAAATTTGCATATTTGAGCGGCCGAACGAAAAAAGGCATTTCTCGAAAACTAAAAGATATCTTCACAAAAAAACTACACCACAATTATTAGAACATATTGGGCTACAAAATATGAAAGTGGGAGAGAAAACGAATTCTGGGCGACTTGCCACAATATTCCAAATTTGTTTGATGGATGCTGACTTCCTCTCTTAAATATGACAGACACTGATTTGAAAAAAGTCATACGAAAGACTGAAAAACAAGCGACAGTGTAAAAAACTACAGCATTGCAACCAAGATCCAATGAGTGGAGAGCTCTGACTAAACATGCAGAAATGGGGGCTTTTGTCCCAAATAAAATTATCATATTCCTCATGTATATGAAGTTTTAAAGAGACCTTGCATTGAAAAACAACTTCATACTTCACAAGAGTTAATTATACTTAAGCTACATTTACCTTATTCAATACAGCAGTCAACTGCATGAATTTCACTGATATCTCAGTCATCATATTCTTGCACATGGCAGAACATTGAAATGGAAATTAGTGTATTTAGGGTGAGATGAAAAATGACCTGAAAAATCAGATTGCCCTTCAGGCAGTTTATTATCCCACAAAGGTTGCCCAAAATTAAGTTAATTAATATAACATAATGTTAATCAAAAGTCTGCGTAATGTAAAGATATCAATCGATTTGTAATAAAATGTTTACTACTAAACATTTCTTTTTATTGGAAAAATGCAAGCAATGTTCCGAAAATAACAAAATTGAATCAGCTGTAACTGTTTAAGTTGTTGAATCGGCCAACCTCCAATATCTATCTTTCAAATTGTAATAAGTGTGGTGTCTTTGTCCTAAGCATCAAAAACAACAACATGTTTTAATCGCTTTACATCTCCAGACCACATGTATCTCTCTCTATCCCATAATAATAATAAAAACAAAATAAAGTTAAATACATCAACATGTAGCAGGCGAATTAACTGGCTGCAATTCAATTGGAGACCAACATGTTCAGTGGAACATCAGCCATACCGGTTCAAAATTTGCAGTGACCAAGAAATCCTCGATACAAGACTTCACCTTTTTGTTAACTTAGTGTAAAGAAAAAAACAGAAGAGGGAATGAGAGATGATACTGAATCATCAGGGTTAGATTGCTTTGATGACACTCCCTTCAGTGTAAATTAAGAAATGATCAGAAAGAGAATCGAGGCTTACTTGAAGAAAAAGAATGAAAAAGCTGCTTCTCTTGCTGAAAAGGAAGTGAGGAGAAGCTACATACCCATGTGTATGGTGGGTTTAATTTCTCCTCCTTGTGGTCAAGACATCTGTTGCTTTTTGGTCACGAGGAAAGTTTCCCATACAGCGTTAGCAACAGCACCAGCCTCTTGAGCTATAACTTCATGACTGTTGAAGCTACTTGATCTGGAGAGTTTGAGGAATCGTTTAAGTATAGTTTTGTTTTTTTTTTTATTCTTTCTTTTTATAATATCAGACATTTTGACGCGAAGGGAAGAAAACAGCAAGTGGAACATTGTAAGTTTTGAATAGTGGCTCTGACTCTCCTTCATATCAAGGATTTTCAACCACTTTTGCTACCTGAAGAATGCTTCACTTTTACGGGGATTGTCCTTGGCTCGCGTTCGTCAGATGTTGACGGCAACGGCATGTAACATCTTTTTCCTTCCTAACCACCACAAAACTAAATTGCTGAGTTAAAGGGAAACGCAATGAACCACATTCAGTTGCTGTATCTGCAAAATCTTGACAGTCATTGACTACCATAAGCTCAGCTTAAAACTGTTTTTTTGGAGAAAAGATGGCCTTGTCATACTCTTCATGTAGGTTTGTTCAGCGTTGCTGTTTAAGGAGTCACTCATTACATTCAAGAGCACTCTGTAGGTAGCAAAAGCTAGGTAAAATTATTTATTGTTATCTCGATCAGAGGCGGTTGTAATTTTAACTCAATATAGGTTTGTTGTAACATTAAGACATAGTGCTATGATTCTTACTTGTCAACATTAAGTCGGTGCACCTCAGTAACACACTTAATTGAAGACAATTATGAAATATGAAAATCGATTCTTTATACAATCAAAGCCAGGGTTTTTGTTCTGGGCTCTTCTAGAACACCCAGGATAGCATGCGTTGCAGTTGAACACGATTGTTTCTTTGGTCAAAGGGTTAACGATTACTTACCTTCAGCAGCTGATAGTTGATAACAAACTAACTGTACACCTTTGTTGAATTTGCTGACCTTTCATATTTAACCAATAACCTCTGATTTCCTATTAAACATTTGTTTTCAGAAAAATGACAATCACTGTTCTCAACTTTATTTCTCAAGCAAGCTGGAATATGCTTGTAATTATTTGACATGTATCATATGTAAATTTAATGTACTTTTACTTGTTTTGCCCACTTACCTTACAACGGTAACAGGAAATAAAAATTTATGCTAACATGATCTATCAAATTCGTTTTTTCAGTTGAGCCAGATAATGTCACTTTGGAGAAGAATACAACAGAGAACAATGGTTGCACTGATATGTGGGTGAATTTCACATGCAAATCATCTGAAGCTAATCCACCAGTCCATAACTATGTGCTCCTTAGGAATGAAACAGATGTTGGTGTAAGTGAGAAAGGAACATGGACAGAGAAAATATCACGTGGAGAAACATTTGTTTACAAATGTCAGGCATATCAGCAAGTTGACAATGTCACGAGCACAAACAACATTTCCCTATCTGTGAAAGGTAAAATGTAGATGTTTAACCCTCCTATCTGTGAAAGGTAAAATGTAGATGTTTAACGCTCACAGGCTAGTGTGATATTCTGAGCCCTTTGGTTACCTCAATATGTAAAAAGAACGGCGAAGATCATTGTTCTACATAGACTGACCAAGTCAAATTTAACTTTAATGGGATTTACGTGTATCCAATTTGATGGGGTCATACTTTCACAACCGAGACTTTTTAGGAGATAAAGTCATTGATAATTTAAAACAGGTTTTATTTGAAAGATCTCATATCCCATGGAACTCCAGTCCACTGGTTTTTCAAAGTTGTTTATCCAATGTTTTTTCATGCAAGTTATGTTTTTCAAGATGTACTTTAACGCATGCTTTTGTTTCTCATTACTAAAAAACTATTTTTTCCCATTCATTCCTTCCAGTTCCAGCTGGTTTAGAACAGATACGAAACGTAAAAGTGGAGGAAGGTAGAAACGTGACAAAGGAGTGCAATGTGACTTCAGGGACTCCTCCTTTAAATGTCTTCTGGAAGGATGTTAAAAATGGTCAAGTCATCAAGGGAAAGCTACTGACAATCATTAACATCAGAAGAAATCAGAGTGGAGAATACAGATGCATTGTAAATAACACTTGTGGAAAGGAATCAACAGGGATGTTCATCGATGTGCATTGTAAGAAACTATATGTTTTCACTAGACCTAGTAATTTTTGTTATTCAATGCTGGTCAGTGTGTTGCACAACTGTGTATTTAGCCACACAGCAGTAATTTCAATGCTTCTTCTTCCCAGTCATCGTATTATAATGTAAATTTAGTAAGAGTGAAATATCCAGGAACTCTTCCCCAAAATGTCTTTTGGAAGAATCTTAAAACTGGTCAAATCACTATAGAAAAGCTACTGACAATCATTAACATCAGAAGAAATCAGAGTGGAGAATACAGATGTCTTGCAAACAACACTTGTGAAACAAATCAACAACGATGTTCATTGATGTGCAGTGTAAGATCATACAAATGGCCTTTTTTGATACTAGTTTGTATTGGCAAGGTTTAGTGATGTTTAATTTCAGCCCATTCTACGTATCGAAGCAGTCAGCAATAATTATGTTGCTTGTTTATTCATTCATTGTAGTATTTAATTTACTTGTAGTAAGAGTCAAGTGCTCATTCTATTGTAAGTTACATACAGACTGTGGTCAGATACATATTTTGAAAGTTGCGGCCACAGTGTAAATATGATATCCATAAATATATCACCACAAGGCACTTTCGACGTGACTTTTAAATTTGCAATTATACGCACGTGGTATTAGTTTTCCTCTGAAATGAGATTCTTTCTGCTTCACGGAGTATTAAGGATAATATATTCTTGAAGAATAAGGTAGTTACAAGTATCAAATTTGTGAAAAAGCAAAATGAAAGAGGGAATTTTTTTTTTCGTCACTTCCGTGACTGAGGTTTTTCCCATTTTCTTCCGCTTTGTTCGATGTCTTAATTCAGAACTTGAATCTTCATGGGGAAGACAAGAGAGGGTTTCCGTGCTTTTTAAGTGGAAGCAGCCAGTACCTTTTTAGCACTCTATGTAATCATATACTGATAAATGGAATTTAATTTTAGAGTGGAATTGCGTGTTAAAGCTACAAGCTGATTTGTAGTGCGTTAGTTGCTAGATAGCGAACTGAAGCACATGTTCCCTTTACTGACTGTTGACTGACACATAGCGTTTCCGCATCGTTTTACGTATACGATGAATCGATATAAAAACGATAACTTTTAAACTATAATCCGACTGCACCTGCTTAACTTGTGCGTATTCGTTATTATGTGCCCACTGAGTGGATTAAAACTGATATTGTGACGTCAATGTTTTCGAAAAGTTCCGACCGGAACTAAGTTTACTGGTCAATTTCATCTGCCACCCAAACTTCTTCTGGTGGGGACAAAAAGTAGGTACATAGCCGAGCGTTTCTTTTCTCTTCTTCGATTGGTCAAAAAAGCATACATTTTACTTGAAGCCGTAGTATCCTTTTTAAAAAGCAAAACTCTACTACAACATGACTTAGAGCAGACAGTTTTCTTCCAGGACATTTGCAACTGGATGTCCACCGTCACGTTTTTGTTTTCTTTGTCATTGAATTAAGGCTTCATCCACATTCATCTGTTTCGTATGAAAATGCTAACCTATTTAGACGTTTTCGCTCATCATCCAAACTGAAACGTCCGAAAATGCTGAGATGATAATGAAGAATTTTATTTGCGGGTTGGATCTGCGAAACGCACCAACTATGTTTTCAAGCGAAAACGCTGTAGCCTGGATGAGGTCTGAATTAGTTATTGTGGAGCATACTTGACCCCCACAAAAGTAATTCAACACGCATTTTGTGTCCTTCCGCGAACATCTTGCGAACCCTGACTTATCCAACATGGAGAACTCAATGAGCGATGGGAAACAATGTTTGTAATACCGCAAACTCCGACTGTTGGATCTCTCTGGAAAAACAAATCACTTCCCATTAATGTCAGTACCGGCCCATATGGAATATCTGTGCTGTTTGACTAAAGCTCATCTTTACGGCTGATTTAGAATACTCACCAAGGTTCTTCGTTGCTGCATTAGCTGGGTACAAGTCTTTCCGCTCGTGAAACGGCTAAGAATTGCGCAGAATACAAAGAACTGTTAATATAGCATTACGAACAACGAAGATAAGAAATACATATTTTCTTCCTTTTCCCTTTTTTGCCAAGGTGTACTAGTTAAAATACTATTTAATTCTCCTTTGAGCAAATAGCCATAAGGACCTACAAAGTACCCCGAATACTTTGCCTTTATTGTCGTTGAGAGGTAAATGTTTTGTCTGGTTGTTTTCAGATCCACCAAGCATTATCCACATCATCCATGACAGGATAGTAAATGAAACTGATGTAGTGCAACTAAATTGCACAGCGGATGGTAATCCTCAACCTACAATCAGATGGAACCGTCTTCCAGACAACAATCTTGTATTCAAGGTGTTGAACATCGCTGGTAAACAGGAAGAAGGGTTGTACAGATGTACTGCAGAAAATGGCGTCGGGAATGCAGCCACACAAGATGTCAACGTCACCGTTCTTTGTAAGTCAAACTCGTAGTCATAGTTAACTTTTAGCTGCACTTTTATAGTTATTCAGTCTATTTTAACAGCAAAAGGAAAGCTAAAACTTTTTAGAAGTCTATGTACTCATCTGGATTAGGTGCTTTTTATTTATTACATTAGTTAATTGATAATTACTATTTGAACTATGGAATGATGGTATTTTTTCATAAGAGTGAAACACTAGAGTGTTTTGCATAACATGCTCAAAAAATGGTTACAAATGTTCTTCTTTGATTTCAAGAAGCGTAGGAGGACATCCGTGGAAAATAATTTTTTTTTGGTATGCAAGGCTCACATGTAGTTCCTAGAAAGACAAGAAACGTTGTGTGATTTTTTCCCACAAATGTGTTTTTATTTTCGAAAACAACCAACTTCTCACTTTAACCCCTTTGAATCGATGGATCTGGTCAAAATGGGTCGAAAATTGAGCACTTTCGCTTGCTTGACGTTTGAAAAATATCGCGTCTAGGAAAGTCTAACAAACTTGCGCTCCTCTGTAAAATGTAAGTTTTTAGGAATTGGTTGCTTATTAGCTTTAAGTCACACGAAAAAGCAAAGTGTTCTCTTCAGTTAAAAAAAAAAATGGTAGTAAAAATAACCGTTCTTTACACCGTCTGCCGTTTTTCTGAATTCAACACACTACTTCCGAAGGAATGACCTTCAATATGACGTAAAATTTAGCCGGTCCGCTTGTGCAAATGTTTACTAGCGATGTAGGAAGAATCACGCAATATGTTGATTGTGTGACCAAAAAGCCATAGGGCATTCCAGCCTTCGCAATAACTTCGGATCGAATAGGAGGATTTATTCAGAGTTAGAAACATAAATATACCTGCTTTTGTTATTTTACATTGTCTTTTACCATTCAAAATTTGTTTTCGCAGAGATTATTCTGCCATCATTCCCGTGCGAGTAAACAGTATACGACTATGAATATTACCGGTCTCCCGCATATGCATCTTAGGTTTCTGCTCTATGTCAAAAACAAATTTTGAATGGTAAGAGACAATGTGATATATCAAAGTAGGTATATTAATGCATTTTTATAGGTAATCACATGATTTCGCGTGCAATTTGGAATAAATAAGCACGAGTAAATTTTTTCAAAGA
Source organism: Pocillopora grandis (assembly GCA_964027065.1). Lineage (NCBI taxonomy): Eukaryota > Metazoa > Cnidaria > Anthozoa > Scleractinia > Pocilloporidae > Pocillopora > Pocillopora grandis. Next base: position 9,904,746 of record OZ034739.1, on the reverse strand, counting down.
CTAACAGTAAGTGCGCGCTATGATTCGCCAATTTAACTGAAGTACGGCCCACTTTTTTGAAAGCTAAAATGTCTCTCGGAGGAAATGCGCTTAAGGAGCCTTCTTAAAGGAAAAGTACGCGAACGTAACAGAAAAACAACACCCAGCAGCAGATATCCCTAACTTTCGAGTTGGTTTCTAAGAGTTTTTGAAGGAAGACAAGCGAGAAATAGAGAAAGGTGAGCACGACGAAGACAACTCGAGTCGAGAACTAGATGATCTGATTTCATCGGCGCCGAAAGTTCGTCAAACCTTATGAAAAAGACGAAATACTAGGGGAAAAAGTTTGAACGGTTTTTCGAACAGCAGGTCGATTGAAATTTTAATGTAATAAACGTACATGCTGCTGCTGCTCTCGACAAGTTCCTTGGCAAGTTAATGATGTCTGCAAGCAAAATGGCGTCATGTACGAACCAGACATTTTAATTAAGCTTTCAGAAAGGTATACTCGAGTTATCTTCGTCGTGCTCGTCTTTCTTTATTTGCCGAATGTCTTTCTCCAAAAGCTCTACAAAGTAGGTTCAGCTCCCAAAAAAAATACACAGCGTTTCTTGTCTTACTAGGAGCCTCTTGTGTTTAGTGTTTTAACTATGGGTTCTCGTGAAAAGTATCACCAGCGGTCCAAGATTAAGTTTGTATCGCACACGGCCATCCGATAGACTTTCTATATTGCATAATTTTCTTCCAATTGATTTGAGTGCAACAGTAAATTCATTTCTAGACTATCGTCCGTATAACACATTGCTGCAGACTAACACCAGCAACAATTCTGTCATTATGAACGAGACCTTCAGCATCACTTGTACTGCAGATGCCAACCCCCCCGCCAAATATGTAATCTACAGAGATGAGACTAGGATTGTTGGTACCAATTCAGTTGTAACAAGTTCAGTCACAGAGCGAGTGAAGCGGGTGACCTTCACTTGCAAACCATCCAACTTTTACGAGATGGGACAGATGGCAGATGTTTCTCTGGACGTGCTTTGTAAGTGAAACTGTCGTGATTCTGTATGACATGCGTTCACGCACAACCATATATATTATGAAAAAATACGTGTCGTGTACAACTTCTGTAAGTTTGTACTGTATGTGAATATTCCAATTTTTTTTTCGTTTTTCCGTTTTGATTGATTTTTTTTTCAGTTAAGCAATAGACCACATTTCCTTGGGTTTGTTTGGTAATCCCACGCTGAAGGTTGGGAGGAAAGTTTTTAAATCGTAAGAAAAGTGATTTACAACCTTTTCAAGAGTACTTCCAAAATCCCAAGTGGCTTTTTCACGTCATATAACTGTTTATAACTGCTTATAAAATAATTCTAAATGGAGTCTAGCAGAGAAAAAGAAGGTGAGATACATCAGCTAGTTTGTGATCAAGTTGCTGATTAACAGTAAACCTGCTAGAATGCGTGAGGAATCAATCAAAGCACCCGAAAGCAAGTGAACAACCAGCGAGCTTTGTTATGGTGGGTTAAGGAATTTTTTTTATTGAAATAAGGTTTGATTAGAAAATTTCATAGATAAAGTTGTTTTACATTTAGTGAACTTAATACCATTGCTAAAACATCCGAATTTGCCCCATTGTGACAGATGAAAAGCAATGATATGAAAAGGCAACAACCTATGCCGTGTATACAAAAATTTAACTGCCGTTTGGCAATTTTACTGTTGAGTCATTATTTTACTTTTACCTTCCTTGCTTTCACCGCCTTTGCTTAAATTAGAGGCTTCACTATGGCTATATAAAAATGGTGATTATTTCTCGACGGTCTTTATCATGCTTCTGTGATGTAAAGAATAGTTTTTTCGCATTGTAAAAGCATACGATTCCTTGCTATACTGGGTAAGTTGTTAAAATTTCACACATTGTTCGACGCGATGTCAAATTCTGCCAGTATTGCAACAACCTTTGATGTTCAAAAAGGAGGTTGGTATTATCTCTATTTCATCGATGTTGCTCTCAAAACACAAGCCAACCGAATATCGCTAAAAAGTAATACTTATTCTCTTTTTATATTGGCGAATACTACTATTTTGATAACTAGTGCGGAAAGAACCCTGGGGACGAGTTTGGCCAAAAAAATATGGTGGTAATCGCTCTCACAGTCAGTGCTTAAGCCCTGAGCTTAAGTATGTCTTTCCTATTTTATTTCACATTGGAAAGGCAGTTTAGGGCTCAGGTTTTCTATACGTGCCTTATATTTACTGACAATAATTAAGCTTTACATTAAGCCACGCTGATTTTTGTAACATTGTAAATACGACTTTCTGGAATATCTCGGGATGAAATGTACTTTAAATTCATTGCCATTACTTCCTTGAACCAAAGTAAATGGGAACTCCCGTTTCGTTACCAGCAGTTAGAGAAATTTGGTCCCGTCAGTTAGCTTCTGCTGCGCGAAACGCGCATTTAAATTTCATGGGGCGACTTTTGAATGGAATTGGTTTTTGCGCTTTTATCTGTTTTCTCAGTAAAAAAGAGATAAATTTTTTTAGAATATTCTTTACAGCGGAAAATTGGCAGCAAAAGACTTTGATGACCGTCTAAAGCGAATTGACCAATCAGATAATGCATACTATCATGACTGTTATGTTATGACAAATGATATGTCCACAAGGAAAACGCTAACTTTTCGTACTCTATACAGTTGCCTGCAATCAGTGTCCACCAAACCAATCGTTGATAAACAATTTATTTCAAATTGCTACTTTTTTGTTAACCTTTCCGAGATTTTGGACCGTTTCGAAACTTCGTCATTGTCGTGCATTTGAAAGTCAAATATTTTTGCAGAATTTTCCACCTGCGTTACTGAGAACTTCCACACAGGCTGGTTCAGTAGTCTTGGACTCTACACTTTCACTTGATTCAGGCTATATTGTTTACAATTCAGCATTACACGTTTTGTTCTGTGACTTCCAGAGAGTCACAGGGTAGCTTCGTGTGGCGATGGCTAGGTAGATTAGCTTAGGGTGCTCAACAAAACCAACGCACAAATACCACGTGTAACAATTCCAAGTGTTCATAACGAAGATACGAAGATATGACATACGTAGCCAAGTAACGAAGAGTAGGGTAGTGGTTAAAAATTTGGTTTGGTAGCGATTGTGGTCGTAATGTGGTAGCAAATTGCGTGGTTCGAACCAAAAGGCAACAGAAAACGAAACGAAACTTATATAAATATAATTTATTTTCTAAAAAAGACACAATACAATACATTAAGCTATACTTGAAATCAGGTAAGAACGAAACAAACAGTAAACTAACTCGAGCGTAAAACAACATAAGTAAATTATACTTTGGTCGAGCTCCTTAAGTACTTGAAAAGCGTAGCGAAGTCGACAAAGAAATTGACTCTCAGTAGCAGAGCACACGATGCTTCTAAAGCAATCGAAGTCTATCGTCGGCGTGTAATATGAGCAAATTGTGAACTAAATTACATAGCAACTTGAAATAGTACAGTGACGTGACGCAATCAAACATTAACTTAACACAAGCAATCAGGCGCTGACCAATAATCTCAGGTACAAAGGAAATAAAAATTGCTTTTCAAAAGTAACACGTTCTTCGATCTATCTTTTCTATTCCATTCTAACTAAAGGTTTCAAAATCGCTACATTTATTGGCTAAGGAAATCTACACCTAGATATGTGATTCCGCGCGGGCATCAAGGCTTGTTATCGTTCTATAACTATTAGTGAGCACTGATTTCCTACCAGACGTGGGATGATACTCGACAATCATGCTGCTGTGTTCCTATGCGCGTAACGCCCTGGAAATACCTGATTAGATATATCACTGTTTGCGGGATTAATTTGATTATTATGTGCCGCAACGCTCCCTGTGACATTCTACTCTGGTCTTTACGAAAGAAAAACTTAATTGATAAACAATTTTGAGCGTAGAAAAGTTCACGACAAACTGCTTGATGCTGATGATTGCATTTTAGCAGACAATTTCAACTTACTCGAAACAACAGCCTCAATGCCCCCTGTACTTCAAAAGGGGATGGGGAGCAGCTTATGGTCTCTTGTGTACGTATGACAAATCAAATAATTCCACTTAAAGACATTCAAGGTTTTTATCTAATTATTTGGGTTTTTTTGGACAGATCACCCATATATAACCAGCGAAGGTTCGCATGTTCTTCAGGTAGAAGAAGGAAGTCGTACCTCGTATCCTTGTCCCATAGACGGTAACCCACCACCTGACTTTCAGTGGTACAGAGGGAAGGGCACCAGTCGCCTCATAAATAGTGGAAAGAATCTCTCAATTTCTGAGACGTCGTCATCAGACAGTGGATGGTATACATGTCATGCAACAAATAAGTTGGGAGATAAGATTATCTATCTTTATCTGATTGGTAAGTTGGAGTGTTCTCTCCAAATATACCTATTTTCAATGATAGCTTTTTTAGCAGAAATATCTCTTCTTGAAACTTTCAAACTTCACTGTTGTTTTCTCAATCCTCGTTGATTTTTAAGTAATACTCATTTAATTTCAAGGGACGGCTTTTAAGGCTAATTTTTTTGTTATTAAAGAAAAGAAAATAACACACCACTTTTTGGTTGCTCGAGTCACGTTTATCCGATCTATTTTTTCTGAAGTCGCAGAGAAACCAACTGCTTTAAGTGTCTCACCAACGGTTGCAGGATCTGAAGGTAGGGTCTTATGTTCGCATATATTCAGTGCTGCTTGAACCTTTTTGTAAATCACCCGAAGCGTTCAAACCGAAAGCCACAGTCAATGGTTGAGATCAAACTTAAAGCAGACATTTCCCATGATGTTACATATACGGGCTTAAATCACGTTATCGAGAGCTATGACTGTTCATTATATTTATGATCTTCCCATACAAAAACCCTCCGTCTAACTCTGGGATCTAAAAAGCGCACGACGAATATTTTAGATGCGAATAATTTAAATTGGTTTCAAGTTGAAGTTTCCTGAGAAGTCAAGAAAATACGGAAAATTGTTTTAGTTCTTGTAAGGAGTCTCACTTGCAAGTGATTTGAATTTTTTCACCCGTATATTTAATGATAATTGTTTCATTTATTTTCAGTCTAATTACAGACATGTATTTTACTGAATATATGAAAAATGGTTTGATGTTAATTTTGACACTTGCTGCAGAATTTTTCTCTTATTACAACAACAAATTGCAGACTTTTTCCTCACGATGACCTCACCTACTTGATGGTAATACCACTTCAAGTGGGTCTTAAATTCTTACTACTTTTGTTAGTATACCCAACTGGTACTTTCCACCTTCTCAGACGGAACTGCAATGCTCACGATATCTCTCTGTTTGTCCCATCTCAAGCCAATAATTGTCCCACTTCCACCCTCGGTTAAGCCCAGTTGCTGTTTAGCAAATGTTTGATTCTTAGTATCCTATTCAATTACTTCAGAATTCAGTTCAAGTAGATCAGAATGCCACTTGTGGAATTCGAATGCGGCATCCACAAATATCTCCATGAATGTCGTCACTTACAATCTCAGGACATTTTTCACTCCAATCATTTAAATTATGCTCAATAACTCCTGCCAACAGATAGGGTGGAGGTGCTAGTCCGAACAGCGCCGTAGTAAACCTTAAAGTATCGACCTCCCTAGTAACCAAGTTCTTCAAACAATGAAATACGAGTGCATTCCTTTCTTCTGCTGCGACTCGCACTTGCAAGAAGGCTTTTTTGAAATCTCCAGTCACCACCACGGGGTAAAATGCCCTCTAACCAACCGCTCCAAAGCTTATTCTGCAGCGGGGAACCAGTGTTTAGACATTCCTTTAGGGATGTTGCACCACTCTAAGCCTGGGTGGAGGCGTCATATACAACTTTTAACTTTGTACTTGCTGCATTTTCAAGTACGACACCCTTGTGAGGAATACAGAACTCTCTTCCTTCGACGGTGGGTGGGGCGCGTTCAACTATCCCCGCCTCTAACTACTCCTGGATCACTGCATTGCATTCGTCTATGCATTCTGACTTTTCCAGTTTCCAAACAAGGTTTGCTTGTATTCGTGGGCTCCCTTCTTTGTTAGTTTTGAAGGGAAAGTGGTTCACTTTTCCACGGGAGTCGTGTCTCGTTCAATCCCTCGTCGCTACTCTGCAGCTGTTCTTTGGATTCTTCGTAGACAACAGCTTGATCTCCTGTAGGTGGATCTGCTACCCAAGAACGTCTGGTTTACAAAATTTTTCGTAGTCTACGCTCGACGTTTGAGGGAAAAGCATGTTGGTGGTGTTGATTTCTTTACTAGGCAAAGTGACACTTCAACCCAGGTTCGTCTAAGTAGCTACAGGGTTCCATTCCCTTCCCACGCGTTGAGGTTCGTGATGGTGATTCTACGACATTCACTATTTCTCAGGATGATGTGTACGGGTAGTACTTACAACGTTTGCCCCGTGACGATCCCAGAAATCTTTGCGTAAACATGAGGATCCTATTACTGGCAACTCAATCATTCTTCGATGTTCTTAGTGACTGCTTTACAATTCTTCTTATACTTTGATATCTTAAGAGTCTTTGGACCAAATTTAAACGCTTCGAAAGCTGGAAATACTGACCTCTAAGAGAAACACAGAGGCGTCTAGAGTTTTTGAGGAGAGTCTCACGAGACTCAGAAAAACAATTTGCCCATAGTCGGTATTTCCATTTCAGGTTTTTGTTTTTTTTGTTTTTACTTAAAAGCGGCTGAAGCCGCCGCGGCAGAACTCGTCAACGTTTGCCAGTCAGATATCTTATCTAAGATCCCTAATTCATCACGGTGGGATTTTTTCACCCTCCTCGTCAAATTTCTTAAATATATCTTTCGCCAGGCTTCTCGTAAACTTTTGCCAAGGGACTCTTCTCCTTTTTTCGCTTTCCCCATTAACAGTCTAGTGTTATACGCAGACAGATAGCAAAGATCACCACGTGCAACTGAAATCAGGAGATGTTTACACGACTGAATTCCAAGGACCAGGGTGTTTGCCGCGAAAGATACTTTTGGCTGATTCACACTTTGTTCGAAAATGCCTTTAAGTAAATAACTCGCGGTTGCTTCAATATTTTACGGACGTTTTCTTGGAAACTGAAGTTAAAATAGCAATGCTTGGTTTGACATGAAAAAGGAAAAAAATCCAAAAAAATTGGCTCTTGAAGGTCAACCGTATCCTTAAATAGTAATATCAATTTTACAATGTGTAGTTTGTCATAACACAGGACCTCCCTGAAACAAATTCTGTGTCGAGCCTCTAGCAAAGACATTGATATCATCATCAATTGATTTTAGTTTGGTATGATGAATGATAAAATTGAAAATTTCATGAGAATCATGAAGTCGTATTTTATTTTCCCTAGTTAAGCCGTTGCCACCTCATCCCAACAACTTCCTCAAGTCAGTGGTTTTTTTTTCTTTTTTCTAATTTTCAACAAAATTTTAGAACTATTTCATCAAAATAGGACGTTCTTTGATGTTACGAAATAAATTGGAGTAAAATATGCGAAGTTAATTAATTAGTATGAGTCTGAAACTTGGCGAAGACTCATAACCAGTCATAACACAGATTGTTTGTTAGTAAAACTGTGTCTATTCCTTTAAATGCTTTTCCTCTAGTACGCACATATGTGATCATGCGAATCTTGATAAGTGTCATATCGCGACTCAAAAGATCTCAATGAGAAAAAGGCTGTACCTTCTACAATGGAGGGATTGCCGAAACTACCATAACTACAGACGTAGGGAAGTAGTCTCTTTGATTTCTGTAAGGCCTCCATTACAGGTTGGGTTTGATGGATATTTTGTGACATATCATACCGGCTATCTTCAGACACGATTTGCTTATCTTTATGTGGCACTGTGAAACTATTTTTCCTTTTTTTTTTCGGAGGGGGGGAGGGGGGGGGGGAAGGGGGGCGTGGGGTGGACTATAATATCCGTTCTGGACACATTATTGGAACCTACTTAAACATAAAGAAGGATTCTTTATCCAAGATTAAAACACTGTGATAAGCTTTAATCATAAAGTTTTCATGTTTATACTCGTGTTAAACATGAGAAGTTGCCACAGTCTATTAGGATGAGTTTTTTCGCAAGGATTATTCGACAAAGTTCGAGCTAAATTATTGTTAGAAAAATCCAGCTCCTTCTCCGCACTTTTGCTATAAATTATAAAGACTCTTCATGCGTTTTGTAAAAGACACGGCTATCAATCTTTAGCTTCAGAAAACAAAGAAGTTTACCTGACGGCGACAATACAGGAGAGCTGTAGCAGACGTTCAGAGGTTGCTGCAAAATTCCCAGAAATGGTGAGATAATTTCCTTTATGAAATACCGATACAAATTTCATCATGCTGTTATGGTATAATTTAACCGAAAGAAAGAAAACTATTCTAAAGCCAACTACTTTATTAACAGCGTGTAATATTCTTACTATGGAGCGACTCCGAAAGGAAGCTTACAACACAATTATTTTGGTAGTATTGCATCATAACTAAGTGAACTAATAGGATGTTCTAGAATGTTCTATGGTTTGCATGGCAGCATGACTAGGCAATCTAGAAATTTCTTGATACTTCTTTTTAAAAGTGAATTTTAATCAATCTGTTCACGAATGAAATATTTATTTTTCGGTCCATCATATGACAGTTTTAACGTCATTTAGTGATGAAACAAGCATCAGAATATATATATATATATATATGTTTTACTCCACAGCGACAGACTAATATCTTCAAATGTCCTTTTAGGCTTGTCAAGTTACCCTTAAGTTTGGCTGCTCATCCGCCAACACTTTAAACACCAGGTAAAGTACAGTTTGCCTCTCACATTGAGCCAGCAAAAGTTAACGCAAATATTTGTTCTAGGGGGAGGGGACTTCAGCGTTAAAACTGGTTTTCCCGCTCTTGCAAGTCTTACTTAAGCAATAATGTCCAGTGTAGACTGACACAGAACGACATCAAATTCAATGAATTTGATTCAGCTTGGTTTATTACATAAAAAAATAATTCTTTGGTTAAATCGTAATGTATTTTTTTTAATTTTAACTTTTTCAAGAAAACACTTAAGTATATATATATTAAATGTGTAAAGGTACTCTTTCTCCCCCCTCCCTTATCTAGGTGTGGCAGTGTTGTTCTTGACTTCACGATGAGGTTCAATCAAAGTGTTATCGTAAGCAATGTTTTGACTTTCCTGTCGGATGCTGCAAGGCAAGACAAATTTGGAGCATTTAAAGTCGATCCAGACTCAATAAAACAAGTTTTACCCACAGATGGCTTGGAAAGCACAACGCAAGGTAAATGTTTTAAAGGGGGATGATTGATCTTTCCAAAAGTGTTTACAGGTATCATTCCTTTTGAAAATGATGGACTTTTCGATTTGTATTCCGAATCAATTTTCTTTAAGCAACCATTTCTTTGAGAAAGAGGCAAAGTTTGGGCCAAGTTTGTAATGACATCTTCCAGTCGTTGTTGTTGTTGTTTTTATTCTATTAAACAAAATTTGGTTTTTGCAAATTTCAGAGGGAGAGAACACCTTAATTTTTCCTTGTACTTAGCCAATAAGAGTTAACCTTTTCTACGGTCACAGACGTAACCCGTATAATGAGAGTAGTGTATCGACCAGGATTAGAATATTATCGCCTTAACCTTTATGAAATGTATCCTTTAATCCATTTAGGCCCCGAGGAATGTAACTGCCCTTGTAACAACGTCTTGTTAGAAGCCATAATTGGGGTTCTTGCATTTATAATCCTTCTTCTAATAGCTTACATTATCTGGCTACACAGGAGAGGTAAGTAACGATGCACTATTGGTGTTAAGAGGTTGGGACGGCGAGACCCATTAAACAAACGGAAATATTTGACTCCTGTCCATATCATCTGTTTGTTTTTCTATTCCTTGTTTTTTTCTAGGCGCAGTAGGGAAAAAGAGGTAAGAATTTGCTGCCGCTTGAATTCTGTCGATGTATTGCACAAGATATGCTATCATATTAACATAAAATGTCGCTAAAACCAACAAAAGTGTTGGCTGTTTATAAATTTTTGTATGCTTTCTCAATTGTAGGACGTATGAAGATAATAGAGGTGTTTACGACGTAAGTTACAACTAAGACTTTAAGGTCATGTCGATCTAACTTTGCTGCTGCTCCCTTTTATGGGAAAGTAAGCAATTCCAACTAATTAAAGGGGAAAGAGGTATTTTTCCAAAAACGCAAATTAAATGGGTGACAGATGTAATAAAATAGAGGTGGAAGTTTGACTCGATAGGGCGTTTGTCGTGGGATTAAGTCCTTTACCAAACTAATTGATGGATTTGCCTTCGGTTGTCTCCAGTTCCACTCCTTAGCTACACTTCATAGATAACCAACGGGTCTGCACCCGGTTGATAGTTCCTTTCTAGATATATTCTGCTTTCTTGCTCGTGTTATTTTCACAATGCCTTAATTTCTAATCAGTAGTTAGGAAGATGAGTGCAGCAGGATTTTTTGTGTGTTTATTTGTCAAAGAATTCCACTACCCATAGACAATCCTGCAAAGTTTCAATAGCCGGCAGAGAACAAAGTGCTTGTTAGTCTTAATGATAATAGAGGAAGAACACAAGCGTTAGTCTCAGGTAAATGAGTAAACTGTTTTTATTGCTAGGTACGACTTTTTATCGAGGCTTATTACGGTTATCTGTGAATACCTTAATTGGTATAATGATTTGATAGAATGAAATAGGATTAGAAGATATCGAACCAAGGCAGCCCGATTCAAGAAAACTCACTCAGCCTCCTGCGGAATACATGGATCTTTTAGAAGCCAGCAAAGATAATAGAGAAGCACAAAGTGATGGTTCAGGTGCTGTTTACGCGCCTCTTCATCCATTAATACGCTCTTGGGAAGTTCCAAGACATCATGTCACCATAGAAAAAGTCATTGGTAAAGGTGCTTTTGGTCAAGTTGCTAAAGGAACAGCTGAAGGACTTCGTGGGATGCCCGGAATGACCACAGTGGCTATAAAGATGCTCAAATGTGAGCACTAGCACCGCTTTCAAAAACAGTTGTACTGTTTTGTTTAGTTGCCATGATTTTGATTAAATACAATATAAAATTAATTATATGATAAAATAAATTTTAGCTGACAGTCATTCCGGAAATGAAACTGGAAGAAGAAGAACTGAAGTTTTTAGAACTCATTTTGTTACTCCGGCATTTTGCATGTCGTTTCCGTTACTAATTTCCACTCTACTTTTAACTCCCTAGCTAATGCTGCTGAATCTGACAAGAGGGATTTGATGAAAGAACTTGAAACAATGAAACAGCTGAAACCACATCCTTACGTGATCAAACTTCTGGGATGTGTTACTGAGTCAGGTATGCTTTGGTTGTGACGGTTTAAGTTGCCATAAGCATTTTCCTTACAATTAACTCCGTAAGACTATCTAGTCGGTGATAAATTGGCTTCAGTTTTTTAGGACACTTTTTTGTGTTGAGCCACTATCGGAATGCATTTAAGTACAAAAAATCTGTAAGCATAGTTGACTGCACTAATTTTGTTTTTTTTGCTGGGTTAACAAAGAGGAATCGAGCATGTAGAGACAATGTTTGAGACTGAACTAACCAGCTTGTTAGGTCAGTTGGTAGAGCGCTGCACTGGTATCGCAGAGGTCACGGGTTTAAATCCCGTACAGGCCTGAATGTTTTTTTCAGGCCTTCTTTTCACTACTGCTCAAGTAGTGTCCATTACTGCAAAGATCTCTGTTACATTCATGTACAAGTTTTATCGTTTACTGATAGGCTATGATTGTTCTATACCCTCCTACGAGACCGTACTTAATTTTCTAGCCGTTTTTCTTAATCCTTTAAGTGTAATGACTGTGTCTTTTAATTTAGCTTGTTTAATTTTTGCAGAGCCGCTGTTGGTTTTAATTGAATATGTGCCTTTTGGGGATCTGGTGGGTTACCTGAGAAAGAGCCGTGGATTAAATGACACTTACTACAAAGACCCGGATATCAAACCGCAAACAAATCTGACATCACAACAGCTGATAAAATTTGCTTGGCAAATTGCTGATGGAATGAGTTACCTGTCTTCAAAATTTGTGAGTTGAACAAAAAGAGAAACAAGAAAACAGTCAGCAGTCAAAATTTAATTGCAACATATCCTTTTACATACAGGCATACCTTCTTAGTAGGATTACTTCTTGATACAATGTCATCTCTTTAAACGATTATGCTTGAGAGGTGCGAACGTTTTCGCAACGTCTGCAGGGGAACTCTTCCATTTTCGACGTTATCATCTATTTCTGTTCTTTTTTTAAAGTTAGGTTCGACAATCGTTGTGCATCAACGTAGGATACCTTATCCTCGACTTAAACTGTTTTCGTTTCCCCTCATATCAATTTCGGTTGTCGATTTTCATTTACTACTTCAAAGATGACCTAAATAAAGCTTTTCAGGTTTGTTCTCACGGTGTAAAAATAAACAGGGACGTTGAACTTATTTCAACATGTTCACCATAAACACAACCGATACTAATTTAGCATTAAACCAGATGAGGAACGGGTTCCAAAAGCTATGGAACTATGGAATTCTGTCAACATCGTAAAGAGGCCGTTCAATGAAATGTCTACTTTTTGAATCAATAAAGAAGTTGGTTTCCCCACAGCAAACGTTATAGTGACCACTTACAATTGTTACCATCGAGAAAATTAGGAACACGCATGACATTATGTTTGCTAGATATTTCCATTTTACTATCTGAACTTTTTCCAGTTCTTTTTCCCTTGTTTACTTATTTTCACATCTGTATTGTTAATTCTTTTCTAGATCATCCACCGAGACCTTGCAGCCCGTAATGTGTTGGTAGGGCAAAATGAAACATGTAAAGTAACAGATTTTGGGATGGCCAGAGATGTGCAGCAGGAAAATATTTATGAACGAAAAACAAAGGTTATGCAAAGATGAGGGAGTATTGGGTTACATGATATTCAGTATAACTATTCTCCACAGTCTTTGTGGTGGTGAAGTTGACATATTCATGTTTTCCGTCATAAATTCTTAATACGCCTAAAAGTATAACATCAACTTCCGCTGAAATCTTTAGGGTCGTCTTCCAGTGAAGTGGACAGCTTATGAGGCTTTGTTGTATGGTAAATATACCACCAAAAGTGACGTGTAAGTACATCTCTTCATTTCCCTTTACGATGAATTCTCTTAATTATTTTCCAAGAAATCTAGACAATTAAATATAGGCTAGGAGTTGGATGATTTGTCAAAAAAAAAATCATAGTTGTGTCATATAATTTTGATGTCTTCAATCATCTACCTCACGTATGTTTGCTTCACCTCTTCGCAGATGGAGCTATGGAGTTGTCCTTTACGAGATTTTCACCATAGGTAACTTCTTGTGGAATTTGTTGACTCTTTGATGTTTCTATAATCAAATTGTTTTGTTAAATTATTCCAAATTATCTTATAAAATTAATCAATACAATCTTTTTAGATGGACAAAACACCTTGATCCTTTTTACGTAAATCCGTTCTTCGCCAAATAAAACAGGAGGCACAGTGTCGAAGTTTGTTCTAAAGAACAGTATGATTCCCAAGTAATTCTTTTTCAGGCGGTTCGCCTTATCCACGAATGGATGGAAGAAAAATTGCAAACTTGCTCCAGCAGGGATACAGAATGCCTAAACCACAACACGTGGATGATAAATTGTAAGCTTACTTTCCTGTTTTCTGCTTAATTCGAACCAAAAGAATCCTGGGAAGCTATGCTCCATAAAATGGTGGTTTTAATGCAGATATATTAATTTCAGGTATCAGATCATGACGAACTGCTGGCAAAATGACCCAGATGCGAGACCAACATTTATTGATTTAAGAAATCAGCTGAAAGACATGGAAACCTTGCACAAGGTGAGACTTGTAATGAGCATGACAACCTATGACTTTCATTTCACGTAAGTGAGAATGAAAGCCTTGCTGCGTGCTCTCTCCAAATAAGCAATGATTTATTCAGATGTCCGAAGAGCACCCATTAATCTCTACTTATTGGTATAATACCTGTTTCTGTTTCTTTTCTTTCGTGTCACCGAGGTTCCATGACAGGAGTTGTTAAAAGTTCTCTCTTTCGGGTATTATTCTCCGTTGAGTCTCTTAAATTAAGCATATCAAAGATTTCGGGTGACAACCGTTTATACTGGTTGAATAAAAAAGGATTAGATTATTGTAAATAATTCACGGTAAAGTTGAAGTGAAACAGGATGTCAAATACTTTACAGCTTTCAATAGTATACATTCCCTGCTTCTAATATTATGAGCTTATTTTGATTTTTTCTCATGACGTAAACGTGAAAACCATACAGTTTAAAATTTTTCTCCACATTTTTTTGTTTTATGCAGAGGCTGATCAACATGAAAACGTACGACAAGAAGTTGTATGCAAACGTCGAGGATTTACTAGTATAGTAGAGCACACGTCGTCATTGTTTGATTGGCCTTTAGAGCGCTTTGCCACAATCGTTTAGAGCATTGATCTCTATACCCAGAGAGCTTGCGAGGTTGGAGAATTCAAATTTATTTGTAATTCTGGTTCAAAGCCAATTGATTTTCAATAACTTCTATTTGAAGTGAGTTATTATTAAAAGTTTCGCTTTACCAGTCATTTTATACCCTTCATTTATTCCTTAATATGTGGAGTACAATAAGCGTGCTTGCTTTGAAGTATTGCGTCCCTTGTTCCCTACCCAGCTCCATTCTGAGAGTTAGGGAGCCTTAGGGAAATTAGCTCACACGCCTTGATATCTATATATTGTAACTATACCTTTTAGAAAAAAAGAATCCTATTAATTTAGATTGATGGGATCCCGCTCTGAACGCCACGGTTGTGTTAAATAATAAAACAAAATTAAGTTTAAAAAATTGGCCGAGAACTTTCATGCCATATAAAGCAAGCTGTTTACAATTATAAGTTTTATTATGCAGTTTTGTTTTAACATATATTCTTTACCTGTTTATTCTGGAAGAAAAAGTAAAAAAAGAGCTAGATAGTTATGAACTTTACTGAAGCATATACTCAATCAAACTAGTCTTACGGTTGTACGTGTTTTTCAAAGCAGTAGCTTCATACATGTTGTTTTTAATAAAAGTGTTGAAAAGTTCAGAGATGACTCTCGAGGCGTGCAATATATATTCACCTGATGATCATTGTCACTGATCTTTATATTTAAGGATAAGGTAGACTTCCGCGGGTGTCCTTCGCGAAAAAAAAAGATACTGTTAACACGTAGTTATAGCGAAACTACCAAAAACTGTATATGAATGGCAAAGTTATGAAATACGCTATCCGGGAAAAAAATTTAGCTTTGAGCTTGATCTAATCGTAAACCGACTGAGGTGCAAAAATTGCAACCGGACGATGTTTTTTTTGAGAATATTAATCAGTCATTAACACTGATCGCATCAGTAACAGTAGTAGAAAACGTGGTGGTTATTACTCCTTAGAAAGCGGAAATGTGAGTCATATGTGCCCTCCATTTCATTCGATTTGTACATAAAAACACACCCTGTATAAATATTTTCCCACCCGTGGTCCTATTTCTTGTTAATTTTTCAATTTTTAACTTTTTCGCCTCAAGGCAGGCGAATGTCACAGAAAACTGGCTTCTATTGGCTCACGAATCAACATAGCTTCAAACGTTACAATGTTTTCCCTATTCCCTATTTTCGAAATGGTAGACAATCGGGACAGTGAATCACTCATTGTAAAATAGGAAAGGTGAATACTGTATTGGATAAAGGCCTAGCGTAAAGCAAGCATCAGTCCCCGTTTTTAATACAACCACGAAAATACTGCGAAGACAGCAACAAGAAAAAATTACAATGTTGACAACAAACTTTGAAGTACAGTTCTATGATCGCTGGTGTAAGTTACAAATGCGTGCCTGCTACCGGTCATGAAAAACCCCCTTTTCGTGTGAGGAGGAAACCGGAACCCTCCCGAATGCAGAATCAGACACTGAACATAAACCTAGAGGGAGTAAGTTTGAACTAAAGTATGTAAATACAAACTGCAAATAAATTACATACCACCTACAATCAAATTGAAATACACGCATAGAAAATTGGTGTAAATTAAAAGAAATGTATTGTAGAAGAAAGCACAAATGCCAACAGCGATCTCAGCCCAGAAGGACTTGCCCCAGTAAAATCCCGCCATTTTATCCCCATGTATTCATGACAACTCTCAAAAAGTTATAACCGTGAAAACAATAATTTTCTGTTCCTCTTAGAACCGCAGCAAATAACACTAAGTGTTTGTCACGTAAGCATTTTTTCTTCGTTGCTTATCAGCTGACAAGAAAAGAAAGGGTGCACCCAAGGTACCACCTCTGAAAGAGCTACGTGCTATTCGTATAAGTTACCTGATTATAAATTCAGTGCTAAGGATGAAAAGCACTACTTGTTTACACCTTAAGTCACCTCTAAGAAAAAAAGGTGCCGAACGTGCTAAATTGAAATTTAAGAACTGTTTTCCTGATCGGGAATTCGACATGGATTTGATCTATAAAACGAGAATATCAAAGAGGTAAAAGTATAGGAAGAGTTATTTCCAAGAAATTTCTGTACGGGATCAATTTTTATAAGGTAAAGTCATTTTTCTTAGTAATTAAACATCTTTTCGCAACATAATGGAAATATACAAATACTTAGCTGCAAATTGTAGAGTACGTAGAAATATCTGTCTCCATGTCACAATAAGAAAAAGGTGACCGAAATTCTACCTGTACAATAAGACTGCCAAAAGGAATGGGAAATGATCAACTGGCTTACTATTATTTTTTACTGAATGGCTTATGGTAATAAATTTATGTCCATTCATTTTCAACGCTGACATAAGACAAAAAACACTCATAATGAAAATTCTCGCTAGATGCCAGTTTTGTCTTTTAACATCAGCTGCATGCCTATCAATGCCCTGATGGCAATCATACACATGCTTTCCGGTGATAACAACAGGAACTCCATCCTATGTGATCCTTGGTTGGGACATTGCAGTCTGGGGATCTTAAAAAGAATACCTTTGTGACAAATCAAAAGGGCATTGAAGAGACATTTTTTCATTCAGTCTTTCATTTATTAATTTTGTCTGGTGATCAGTCAGTCAGTCAGTTAGTCAATAAGTCTGTGCGGGAAGCATATGCTGTTGGTATTGACTTTTGGATCAGATCTGAAATAGGGTATTAAAAACCACATATAAACCCCCTTTTTTCAGGCCAGCTACCACATTTTAGACTGAAGTTCTGTAGCGCTTTTATTTTTTATTCTATTCCAATTTTTGCAAAAAAGAAAAAGAAAAAAGAATGTGAATGTCTCTCAAAATCAAAATAAAGAGTAGACTTAATTTGCAATTTTTATGGAATGCTACAATAGGAAGTTTTTGGATCCCCTCCCCTCTTGGTCTCCTCATAACCTCTACACCCTGGCATCCCTCTCGTAATCGGAGTTCATCTGAGGCGCCCCTCGGACTTTAAACTTACCTCTCCTAACACCGTAGCTGTAATAAGTAACAAAGTTAGTTGCCGTTTCCACTTCGTGCTCGTGCAGTAGCTTCTCGGCTGATTTTACACCGGGCACAAAAGTAAAAGTCTGAGATGTTTTTAGATAACATGGTTCCAAGGTTCATCAAGAAGCTGATACCAAGATAGAGGTAATCTTGAGGAAAATTACTCCCTAAAAAATTAATTTGTTTCGATTTTCCCGCACATCTTGCTATGTACTGACTGAGTTTGCGCGTCTGGATTGCGTTATTATTGCGCTTGTGATCCGCTTGACTTCAGTTTCAGGGCTCAGGACTATGGGTACTCTCGTGCATCCTCATAGGGGATAGATCAGCGGAACCCTATCTTGATAACATCAAGTAGTCCTTTGAAAAAAATTCATCCACAGATGATAAACAAGAAAGAGGAGTTGAAAACTGTCTGTTACAGTTTTTTATTTGCGTGACCTATATTTGGCTTCATACGCGCGCGTGATCGGTATCGGCGCCATCAATATCGCTCTCATTCGACACTTTACAAGTTTCAGGCATAGCTTACAGTTGTTTACATTGGAACATTTCTCCGCAAGGAAGGGTTTTAAAAGTCACGCAAATGTCACAAGTATTAAGCATAAATCGAGTTTTCCTTCATAAATTGCACCATCCGCCATGTTATTTAGGCAATTTGCCGACTACGGCCGACAATTTCACGAGGATGATCGTGACACTTGGTCCCAATCTCAAAGCGAAGAAGGGCCTCTCGTCTATCCATTCAAAGTGACTTCCGCAGGATTTTGGCACAATCTTCCTCACTAAAGCATCAGCAAGGGTCTGATAAGATGGTGCCTCTTCTTGATTATGAAATTTCCCCCCTCTTTCTTCTGCTGGTAAAGTTCCACAGGTCAGGTGAGTCGGAAATTTATTCTCCCGTTCAAAGGATTTTACAATGTTTTTTACTAGGTGCTATTTTAAACTTAGACACCGAAAACGGCGACCCTTTATTTCTGAATGTGATGTTCGCTCAAATGATTTCCGAACTCTAAGACGGCTTTCAACAGTTTTTTTTTCATTTCAAAATTTCGATGCGATGTTGGGATTTCAATCACGTGATAAATGAAGTCCGAATACCGTATTTACTTGGCTATAAGCCGAGACCTCAAACTCCCAATTTGTAAACTCAGCGGCATCATCACGAAAAATTAAACCAAAACGTTCGGCTATAAGCCGAGACCTATTTTAGAACACAATGTTCATAAAAAGACGGAGACTCCATCAACACTGATTGTCATATAACTATGATGCGCTAGAAATCAAGAGCAGAGGATTTTATGCTTCAAGTGTAACGATACCATACATTCAGAATCTAACACCAAAATTGAAACTGAGAAGTGCACTGTTTTCTCGATTAGTGTGGGTCGTCTTCTTAGGCATGAGAAAAGCTTCTTCAGGTGGCTTTCCATTACAAACATGATGACTATGCAAACCTGGGAAAGAGTTGCTATCTGTGCATAAACTCTCTTTCTTGCCATCCATCACTCATTATTGGTTCAAATGATGACCTCTGCAAGGATAATTATGTAGCAGGATGCGGCGGTCGAGCGAGTAGGAACGAGGAGGATTCAAAGATTTCCCAAGCAATTTATTATAAATGCAAACCAACAGCAATACAACAGGCAAATTGCACAAATAAGGTTCCTGAAAAAATATGAGGACGTAAAAGACTAAAACCTGTTTGAAATGACAAAACGAATGTGACGGATGGTCACACAACTGGAATAACAAAATTACTCGACGCGTGTTGCACAAGCGATTCGCGTGAACGATAACGTGTACAGCTGAAAATGATTAAAATGCTACTGTAAAACCGCATATGACGACTATGACTAAACAACAAGAGGATTCTACATACAAGTGTGCAAGGTTAGAGCGAATCTAAGAAAATTGAATGGAACGGAAAAGCTCTAATTGGCGAACAAATAATTATGACCTAAGTGCCAAATTATGAAATTGAAACTATAACTAGAGCGAAACATAACGAACGAAACGTAAGAAAAAAACTAAGAAAATATAGTCCAACAACAAGAGTTGTATATGGAAGAGAGGTTGTTTTGCAATAAAGTGATTGAAATGATGAAAAACTGCGCGATTATTGTGCAAACAACGATTGAAGCGCACACGTTTTGGAACAAACGCGCGTCTTCAATTTCAATAACAGCAGATGAAAATAAAACGAGAAATGCCAGTGAATAAGAGAACGAGTTTGCCTGATTCCTAATCACGGAAAAGCAAACGCAAAAACGGGAAAAAAACAAAATACAATGAAGTCATTTTAAACAGCGAAACAAAATAATAACCTAGCGAATTTGCGAGGTTTATACGCTAGACAAC